>LOEQ01005684.1:70087-85124 GCA_001685075.1 Bramus lutescens
TATATATATATGAGAGAGAGAGAGAGAAGCACAGGTCCTCCATTCCCTTAAACCCTTGAATGTTTTGTAGAATTATCTATTAACCCAGCTGGATCTAAGGCTCTAAGTTGTTTTCTGATTTTTCCCCCCATAAGAAAGAGTGATTGAATTCATGGGCTGTGACTCAGAAACCACATGTGGGTGTTCCTGGGGATAACTGCTGTCTGTCACCTGTGTCCTGCTGGCAGTGTCAATGGCTGTATTGAGGGAGAGCAGGTCCTCTGGGATGCTGAGAGAGGTTCCTGGCCTCTCTCCAGAGTATCTCCTTGTGCCTCCAACCCTTGCCAGGGTTCCAGAAAGCAGTTTTGCCTAACAGCTGGTAGTTCTACTTTATTCTGGAAACAGCCATACTGGACCAATAAGGTGAGTTTTGAGGAACATGGCTCCCTGTTTGGACACTGAAGTCTCAACTGGGTCGAGGCCTATGCCCGGCTGCTTCTGTTGCCTGAGCTGCCTTTGCTGGTCCTCTGAGTGGCTGGGTGCCCCCTGTACCCAGCAGACGCCTGGGCCACACACTGTTTTCCTGCCTTCCCTCTCAGCTGATGTCACCTGCCCCTCACATCACTCACCATGTCTTCTGCCTAGCACGTGCATTTCCTCCTAGCTAATGTGTGGGTCTTTCTGCCGTCGCTGCCGTCAGCATAAGTTCCTATGAAGAGGCCCAGCGTGACCCTTGCAGGTCTTGGGCCCACCCAGAAAATTTGCTCAGAGTTTAGGGCCTTGGTGGATGAACCTGAACAACACCCTCACCCAGTACCCCAGCCCAACCTTCCCTACTCAGCCCCCTTGGAATCTGGAATGCACAGAGGAGGAAACTGGGATGGGGTGGGTGGTGGCCACACCCTGTAGCAGGGATTATGAGTCTGAGCATCCAGTGAGCTCCAGGTGGGAGTGAGACCGGCTCCTGCCTCCCCTACTGCCTTGTTGACTACATCTAGGACCTTGGGTTTCTCTAGGGTCTTTCCATTGCCCTGGTCCCTTGCTGTGCTAGACAGACTTTGACAGACCTGTCTTCCCAGGCCCCACCCATCCCAGACTGACTCCAGCCAGTCAGGTGGCCCTGTGCCTACCCAACAGCTGTACCTCTGCTGCTTGGTGCCCACCCAAATGCTGCAGGTCCCTGGCAAGGCACATCTCTATCTTTCCTCACATCTTGGGGCCAGAGGTGTGGTGTGAGGACCTCTGATACATCCCCATAGCTGAAGTGTCTTGAAGGCCAGCTTCTGGTCCCTTCCAAACCATGCCTGCCTGAGGGCCCTAGGGTATGGTGGCCTTCCACATGGCAAGGCTGGCTTCCCAGGGCCTGGGTTAATGGCAGAAGGGCTGAATGGGAGGTCCACAGTGCTGCCTTCTAACTGAAGGCTCTAAGGTTATGGTATCTACCCAGACCCTATACAAGGAAGGGGCAGCTGATAGTGCAATGGGGGCAGGAGTGGCAAGGGGGCAGCATGGCGACCTACATGCGGATCTGGGTGTTTTTCAGAGTGACGTTCAGATCATCCAGGGTCTCCTCCATCTCCTGCGTGTTCTGAATCAGGGACAGGTTCTGTTCCTCTAACTGTGTGAAGACATCCAAGAGCTGTTGGGGCTCAGTAAAGTACAGTGCCAGCTCCTGTAAGGGGTAGGCAGAGAAGGCGGTGTATAGGATGGGGCCTGGTGGAACAGTGTAGAGTACTTGATGGGGTGCAAGAGGGAAGAGAGCCCTGCCACAGACCTCCCCATCGCTGTCAGTGTTGTCTTGTGATGGCACAGCAGGGCTTGACCTGAGGACAGACAGTGGGATCAGAGCTCCTGGACCAGTCTAGGCCACAAGTGGCAGGNAAGGACTAAAGACATGGATGGACTAAAGACATGGTGTTCCCTACCTCTCCCTCCCTCCATATTGCACCAGCCCCCATCAAGGTCCCACAGTCAAGAAACACTCAAAATTCAGTCATGAGTCCCCAGTTAGAAGAAGACTACCTTCTCTTGGTCCACTAGGTTACTCTACCCTGATCTATCAGCCCTCTCTCTAGGCGCAGGGCCTTCTGTACCCTCTCATCGTACGTACCTTCCTACTTACCACTTGTTTTGAGTGGCCCTCTGAGGCCACCTGAATTGGGTCTGGTTACCTGCCTCACTCATAGCCATTGGGCATACCAAGCTCTTCCCAGCTGACTGCAAGCAGCACCACACAGGGCAGGGACTGTCCTGAGACAGCTCACAGGGATACAGAGGCTGCTTTGCCACCACACTGAATGGACACCATGTCCATGTGCTTTCCAGCCCTTCCCAGTGATCCCCACCCACTCCAACTGGACTGTGCCCAGGAGCTACAGGTGTGTTATCTGGGGGACAGGTGCCCAGGGATGTGAGGTGGAGATGGAGATACACAGGTGCATAGTTCAGCTCAGTCACTGGCTCAAGGAACTTCAGGAGACTGCTGTGCCCCACTGCTTTGAGTCCACCTCCAAAGGGATATGGTCCTCTCAATTGTGACCTTGTGCAGTTCACAATCCATCCAGTTGTGTTCACCTAGCTCCCCGCTTTTTGTTTTGTTTTCTTTTTTGAGACAGTTTTCTGTGTAGCCCTGGATGTCCTGGAATGCATACTGTAGACCAAGCTGGCCTCAAACTCAGAACCCACCTGACTTTGCCTCCTGAGTGCTGGAATTAAAGGTGGACACCACCACCCCGCCCGGTTCCCAGCTTCTCAAACTGTGGGTCCCAGTCCCATGGGGGGTTATGTAGTTAAATGTGAGAGGGAAAACTGGGCAACAGTGAAAGGTCTCTTAACATGCAATGACCAGAAATTAATTTAAAGTCAAACAAAGGAAGTATAATTAATCTGGGGTGTTTTGGACAGCACTCACCCATGTTGCATTGTGCATTCACTGCAGACTTGGTTCTGAGTACACACATGCACTTTTCACTGTGCATGCTGTTACACTATACACCACCAATAATGTTGCCTGGAACCACCTCTGCTCAGATCCTAGGCTCAGGCTCAAGACTACATTGCAAACTGCAAGGCTTTTACTGTGCATCCAATATTCTGGGACTTTGAAATATGGGGCCCTGCTGAGCCTTCTGGGATAGCCAACAGAAGGAAAAGCTGCCCTGCCCCTGGCACATGTCTTTCATTGAGGAACAGCCCCTCCACTCTCCTTTATTGTGCTGTCACATTAGGGCTACTGACTACCTCAGTCACCCCAGGGCAAAAACCAGACACCTGAGGGGCAGCCTTATGGGGTGACCTTCAGCTGGTTTCCCTCTCCTCACCCTCCCCAAGAGTCACATGAAATTTCTTGCCCCTCCCCTGTGACCCTGCCATCCTGACTGTCTCCTTTAATGGCCTTTGCTTCCCCCCAGCCCCTGGAGACCACTCACAGTCTGGAGTCCATCTCACTGTACAGGCTGGGTTGGCTGAGCTGGCCAACCTGCGGGAGGCTCTGAGTGCTGGATGGAGCATGCCCAGACCATGTCAGCTTTGGGGATTTCTTCAAGCTCTGAACCTCTGGGGGAAAGCAGGGGGCGGGGGAGGTTTGTATGTGCCCCTGGCATGACGTGTGGGTCCCTTGTGAACTGGGGCAGTCATACCTTTCCACAGCAAGGCTATCTTGCTCTTGCCAGACCCTACAGGAAGCAAATGAAAACCCCATCAGACCATTGCTGGACCCAAACTTTCCATGATAATTCAGACTCCTGGCCCAGGAGAAGAGGCAGAGAAATGCTTGGGGAGAGAGCCCTTGGTTTGACTGGAAAGCCCATGTCCCTGTGGAAAGGCTCGAACTGTGAGCTCCTGGGTGTTCAAAGTAGGTACTCCTACTTGTGGAGCCAGCCATGAAAGAAAGGACCAGATGGGGCCCCATACATACAGGGTTCCTTCAAGCTGGGTACAGGTTCTCTAAACCACTACCAGGACCCACCCTTGGGGGGAGCACCCTTCTCTTTGCCCTACCTTTTTCCCCTAATATGGTGGCCATGCTGCTGTCCTTGGTGAACTCCCCAGGCTCCTTGGCCTTTCTATGAGCTTGGCGCTTCATCTCCTGCTCTTCTAACCACTCCTTGGGTGACAGCTTGTACAGGAAATCCTTGTAGATCTTGTAATGCTGCAAAGTATCTTTGAATTTGGAGATTTCACTAGGCTCAGAGAGAAATGCAGAAAGTTAGGCAGTGTCCGCCACCAAGTCCTAGCTAGAAGCATCTGGGAAGGGACCCTGCCCTGCAGGAGCCAGAACAGTCAGGATTTCCTAAGTTGTGACCCTCTGTGACCTACAGGGTCTTCATCCATGGGGATAAAGACTGCTGCTCTCAGCCTGGACCACAATGGTCCTATGTCCTGATGGTGTGGCCTCAGGAGAGCCACTGAGTCTCAGCTTCATCAACACCCATAAAACAGGCCACAGCTTCCCACAGGGTTTGAGTCCTTGAGAGGCCTTTGTGGTCCTAGGTGACTCTTGAGTCCAGTGAAGTGGCAGAGAAAGGTGCCCCCTGTACTCTACCTTTTGATGGCCATGATCTGGGCCGTGAGTTCCCGGATCTCAATGATCTTCTCCACCTTGATCTTGGTCTCTTTCTCAGCCCTGGGGAACCAGGAGGCCAATTTAATGGATCATTAAAGATCAATCAGAAATGGATGAAGCCATTGTCTTGGCCTCGGGCACAAGTCAGGTGGGGAGCTAGGGGTGTAGCTAGGGGTAATGACCATAGGTTGAAATTAGGGCCTGGCTAGGGCTCAAGGTTCCAGGTCCAGGTAAGATTGAAGTAGACCTGGTTCGGGTGTGGGTTTTTACTGGCAAGGTCACAAGGGCCTGAAGGCTTACAGTCTCCTGGCCTGCACTGAGCTGCGGTAATTCTCCCTGAGGAACTCATCAAACAAGTTTGCATCCTTCTCCAGGAACTTCTCAGCTCTCTCCAGTCTCCTCTCCTCCCGGGTTACCAGCATTTCTAGCCGCTTGATTTCATTTCGCTTCATTGCCACGGCATACTGTGAACCATCAGAGCATGAAGGTACCTGGCTGGGCCAGAGCCAAGCTAAAGACCCTCGGGCTGGATATAGCCATTCCCACCTGGAGGAGGAACATGTTTCGCTTCTGTTGCATATAGTCATTCAATGTTTCAGACTCCGCATTCTTATCTGCAACAAGACCCAGAAGGTGAGTAGGGGGGAGAGGCTGGAGCCCAGGCTGGAATTAGGTACCTAAGACGGTCCGCAGAGGAAGCTGGGGTCCTGCTGCCTACCCAGGGTGTTACAGTGATGATGGGTCTGAAAAAGGGAGAAAAGGCTCCCTCAGTGTATAGCCAACCTCCCACATTTCTGTGGTGTTTCCTTGGATTCAGCCAATAGATCAGTATATGGAAGAGAATCATATTTGCACTACAGTTAAACAGAATTCCTTTGTCACTACAAGCAACAGTCCACATAGAATGCATATTGAGTCCACAATGTATAGATCTATGGATGACTTAGAGAATACAGGTGGGCATAAATATAATTTGAACATCACTGTGGGTTCTGATACCAAGGGGGTTCCAGGAAGTTGTCCTCTGGGATGCTGAGAGGTGATTGCTAGGCTCCACATGGTTGGTGACTATCTGCCTTGGGCCTCTCTTATGATAGCACCCCCACAACTCATGAGGTTGGCATAGAGAGAGGAGTCCAGTGGTGGTCATGACCTATAAAATGCTGCAGTGCGAACAAGATGAACAAGACCTGGAAGGCAAATTTCGGTTGTGACCTCCTCACTGTAGTTGAATTGCCCATTGCCTATGACTGGCTGGTTGTTGGGTGGACCTAAGCCTCTACAAGTGGAGCTTGCTCTACTGGTGCAGACCATGCAGTCTCCATGTGATCAGCATGTCCTAGAACTGTGGCCCATCAAGACAGAGCTCTTCAAGGTATATGGTGTCAGACACACAGAGAGAGGGCCTTTCGTAATCATCCCTTATTCCTGCTCCTGCACAAGGTAGGGGTGCTATACCTTGGGTCATGGCCAGCTTCCAGGCAGTGTTGTTGCGGAAGGTGTGCAGCTGCCGGGCCTCAGCTATCAGCTCCTGGTCCTCTCTCTCCTCTTCTAGCTGCAGCTCCCGGCGCAGGCTAGTGTGCTTGGCGGACACCTTGGATGCATACGTCATCTTCTGGTGTACCCTCAGCATCTTCTTTTGTTCACGTTCCTGTGGGGGTGACAGGCAGTCAATGGATCCAGGGTCTTGTCAGATGCATGTCTCCAGTGCCTCTTATCTAACGCCAGAGGCGGAAGGGGCCCACACATAGGGAGACACGCACACACTCACACATACACTTGTGCCGAGCACTCTGTTGTTGGTGCTCTTAGAGAGGCTGTGGGCTCTTGCACACACCCTCTACGGTTGAACAGGACAATGACCACCTGAGGATGGGACTGAGGAGAGGCAGCTATACCAAACACAGGTGCCAGTTCAATGTGCAGCCAAATACCAAATAGTCTAGCATGGCTAAGATATGATCAGCTGTCCCTTCACCCAAAGTCCCCTTTAACTGAGGCCAAGAATTGCTAAAACTGACAAAAGGTTTAGGGAACTTACACCTGTTTCCAAAAGGCTAGTAATTCCCTCTGCAGGATGTCCTGTCAGCTGGCTGGAAGCTTACTGGCTGGCTCCACTGCCCTGCTCCTCTGTGCTACCCACAGGGAGCTCTCATGATCTATCTATAGACACTCCCTGTCTATAGCAACTCTCAAGCCCAAGTGCTGTCTAGCATTGTAGGCTTTGCAATGAAGTCTCCCCATTCAGAAAGATTCTCAGCATCAGTCTGTTTTCTGCTGGGACACACAAGCTGCCACAATCCATTATCTGATAATCCTAAAGGATCTCAGCTGGGTACAAGGGTGTGGTACTCAGAGGGTAGTAGGTGGAGGAGGGGTGCAGCAGGTGAGGAGAGGTGCAGCAGGTGGGGGAGGGATGCAGCAGGTGAGGAGGGGTGCAGCAGATGAAGGAAGGGTACAGTTGGTGGACTGCATTGTCTGGGCTTGTTCTGCTGTTCTGTTTTTGGCCTATGGGATGATCCAGGGCTGCCGTGGATCCAGGTCACATGACTAAAACAAGAGGCAACAAGCTGGGATGCAGGTAAGACAGGGGTTGGGGCACTCCCTGTGGGATTCCAAGCAGGGGAGAAATCCAGAGGAGGGGACCTGTGAGATGTGAGACAGGCCTTAAACGACATGAAGAATGCTGGGCGAGAATGGCATTCCACACAGGGAAAGTGGGAGTGGTAGAGAGCAGCTGGGGAAGCCACCTGACTGAGGCCCAGTCAGAGACGATGGTAGGAGAGCCAAGCAGGGTCTGCACTTGACTTCCTAGGGAAAGCGAGTGCTCTGGACTGAGTGGGTTGAAGAGGGAAGCATTTACCTGAAACAGAGCGCAGGGAAGCTTCTCAGAAGAGGCTGACCCAGGCCCAGATACTTACTGCAATGGCTTTATTCCGCTCTTGCTCTCTGAACAAGAAAAAATCCACATCCCCTGACATGTGGAAAGGATTACTTGAGGGGTCAGCTATAGTCACATGCCCTGGAGAAGGAAAAAATAGCTCATGTCTCGGGGTCCTCGTGACTTTCTACTCCTCATGGGATACAGCACCACTAAGTGTTCTTCAATCCAGCCACACCAGAATCTTCTCCTGGGTCCTTAAGCCCCGTAAACTTGCCTCTATGGTTTAATCTTCGGGGAGCTGGTCTCCTGCCTGCATCTGTCTCACCCATCTGCCTCTGGCCTGGTGTGAAAAATCCCAGCAAGGCTCCATTCCCAGAGAAAGGAAGCCAGAGCCTCTGGCCAAAAGTGATGGAACTGAACAGGTTTCCTATGGGTAGGGCAAGTGGGGTGCAGGCTAGGCCAACTCCTGGAGGCCCCGGAGAGATGGGCAGAAATCCATCCAGGGAACCAGAAGCAGGCCCCAAGCCGGGGCTCATGCTGGCCATGCCTTTCTCCTCTACACTGATTCAGATCCTAGTGTGAGTTCCAGGGGTCCAGGAAGTCAGAGGGGTGAATGGCACACAGGGTCCCCCGGGTCCCCATCGGTGTGAAAGTCCAGGACAACTGTGGAAGGCAAGAGGAGTACTGGTGTAGTACAGATTGTTAGAGAGCTCTGGGAGAGAGGAAGGGTGTGTCTGCTTTCAAAGACCTCTGCAGCCACGCTTACGGCCACACGGAGTTTTGGTCAATGGAATGTGAGCCAGAACTGTTCAATGGGACCACTGGGATGTCCCTATCCATCTGAGGGCTGAGGTAACAAGAGGGTCGTGTTTGTAGTGAATTAATTGATGTGGGAAGACTCAGCCCGTCATGGGCAGCACCATTCCTTGGGTTTGGGACCTGGACTGAACAAGAGTGGAGAAGATGCACTGTGCTCCAGGCTTGCAAGCCTGCATTGATTCCTTGCTGCTCTTGGCTGGCAGTTTTCAGTTTCCACTGCCTTGGCTCCCCTACTATGAGGGACTGTGACCTGGAGCTGGGAGCTAAGTAAGATAAGCCCTTTCTCCCAAGTTGCTTTGAGGGAAGGGGCACATTTTGTCAGCAATAGAAAACAAGGGCTGGGAGTTTTCTCTTTTGGGGTTCCTTTCTTCCTGCCTTGAGTCAGACACAGTTTTGCATATCAGCTTTTCCATGACCATGAGACAATCTTGTATTGAAAATTCTGGTGAGACAGAAAAACTTAGGGCCTGGTCACCCGGATGCCTTCTCAGGGTTTTGAAGCTCAGATCTGACTCATTTCCCACTGATTACTCCACTACCAACCCTCACGTTTCTGTTGAGTTTTGCCTAACACGAAGATTAACACCCCCCTCTGCTCTGCACCTTGGAAACCAACCTGACGCACCCTGGGAAAGGTGCCACGCACCCCACTCCACCCTGCACCCTGGAGGCCAGCCTGTCACACCCTAGAAAAGGGACCAGGCTTCGCCTCACCTACCCTGCTGGGGAAACTACCTTTGCTTTTCTTCGGAGGTTTCTTTTTATCTTCAACAAAGGAAGAGGAGCTGTTGTTCATGAACTTCAGGGTGCTTTCTGGTGAGACACAAAAGCAGTGTGAGAGAGTCACAGCAATGATGCCCTGGCCCTGAGAACTGTGAACACACAGCAAGGGTGGTGCTGGGTTCCAGATGCTCAGGGCACCAGCTTAGCCACCTCTCCGAGCCTCCAGGTATACAAATGAGATGAGGATGCTAGCTTTGCTGAGAAGTAAGACTGTGTGAAGCCATGAGCATCACTTCCCTGAAAACTGGCAGGAGGCAGCTGCTTCATGCCTTCCCTTCCTTCAACCCCCTTGATATTTCCCTGTGAGCAACATGCCACTGACTCCTCCCATGGTGGAATGGAAATGTCAATATCACATTCCTTGGGAAGCCCCACCCCCCTCCCACCTGGAAAGGGTTTTGCTAACTTGGCCCTGTTACAAGAAACCTAAGGTGAAGGGCCAAGTTCCCTGAGGCTGGTTCATATCTTTCTTCAGGTAACTTCAGGCATTTGAAGTCCAACTGCTTTACTGACCTTGTCACCTGACACCCACAGCAAAGAGCCTTGCAGGCCCCTCCCAAGACAACCAGGACTCCAGCATCCTGGAGCCCCAAACCCTGCCAGGGGAACCAGAAGATAGTAGAACTGAGCTGTGGGGTATGTCAGGGATGGCTGTGGTCCCCAGTGCCCTGGGATGGAGGAAGTCAGTTCTGAATGGTCCCAGGTGGAAGGGTAAGGGTGAGCAGAGCCCTAGAGGCCCAGCAATGTGTCTGAGCACAGGAAAACTGGATCTGAAGCCTGGGATACTACAGGACTGAGTACAGTCTCACTGTAGCAAAGGGTGGGGCAGATGAGGGGTGAGGTATCCTGTGTTCCCCAGAGCTCCCTCCTGACTACTTTCTAGAGTCTATGGGAAGTTTTCCTGTAGTAACATTTGATTATCCTGTCATAAAAATTAGAAGATACTAAAAGCTAAACACAAACACAACAAAGCGAACCAAAGTCAAAACTGTACTTCAAATCTTCATTCTTAATTGAAAAAGAAAGCCATATACATTGTCAAAAGTTTCCAATTTTATGGTTGAGAAGCATCCTCACCCATTCTTTCTGCTCAACAGAGGTATTTTCCCCGTGAGAGAGTCTTCCCTGTGTGTCCTAAGCTGGCATCAGACCCACAAGGATGTTGTATCTCTAGTTTATCTAGATATATCTCCTGTATCTCTAATTTATCTACATATATCTCCTGTATATCTAGTTTATCTAGGTAACTAGCTTATCTGGATATATCTTCTATATCTCTAGTTTATCTAGATATATCTCCTGTATATTTAGTTTATCTAGATATATCTCCTGTATATTTAGTTTATCTAGATATATCTCCTAGTTTATCCAGGTAACTCTAGCTTATCTGGATATATCTTCTATATCTGGTTTATCTAGGTATATCTCCTGTGTCTCTAGTCTCTATAGATACATCTCCTGTGTCTCTGGTTTAAAAGAAGACTTGAGGGCTGGCAAGTTGGTTTAGCAGTTAAGAGCATCAACTACTCTTGCAGAGACCCCACATTCAGTTCTCAGCACCCAAATGGTGGCTAACAACCATCTGTTATTCAAGTCCCAAAGGATCCAACACCCTCTTCTGGCCTCTGAGGGCACCAGGCACATGCATGTACATATAAGCAAGCAAAAATCCAAACAAATAAATCTTTTTAAATTTTCTCAAGAGTAAATTAATTTGAGGAAGAGGAAAGGGGTGAATCTTGGATGAATATGATCAAAATACATTCTCATAAATTCTCAAAGAATTAAAACGTTTTAAGGGCTGTAGAGATAGTTTGAGAATTGAGTGATCCCTGATCTTTGCCACCTGTGTGTGACTCCAGCTCCAAGGGAAGCCCTCTCCTGGCCTCCCAGACACCTGCATGCATGTGACAAACACACTTATACATAAATAAAAATAATATTTTAAAAAGCAAAATATATTTTGTGCATGCAGACATCTCTTGCTTTTTCACTAAGATGCTTTTGACTACATGCTGAAACATAGCTGAATCTTGAGGATACGTGAAAAAGCTTGTCATAAACGCAGTCAACCTCCGTGACAGATAGGATGAATGTGGGTCAGGTGCCAGCATTACTTTGGGACTGTCATCAGTGCCCGGGATGAACAGACCCTGCGTTGAAGCTTTGTTTCTAAGGAACAGTCTAGCACCCACCAGCTTAAGGTGATGGACCCTGTAAGACAACTGAAGCCGACAGCAGACTTGCTCACCTGCCCACAACCTTTACACACTCTCCGGAGTTATTGTCCCTCGCACTGATTTCTGACTCACTTTACTGTAGAAAGTTCATGTGAGCTGGGCATAGTGGCACACACTTTTGATCCCAGTACTTGGGAGACAGAGGCAGGCAGGTTCATTGAGTTCAGGGACAGACTGGTCTACAAAGAGAGTAACAAGGCAATCAAGACCCTATCTCAATAAAATGTCCATGTAGCTACTTTCACGGCAGAATGGGTGTCTTAGAGTTTCTATTGCTATAATGAAACACCATGACCAAAGTAACTTGGGAGGAAACCGTTTATTTCATCACAGTCCCACATCATAGTACATTAAGGAAGAAAATCAGGACAAGAACTTAGACAGGGCAGGAACCTGGATGCAAAGGCACATGGAGAATGCCGCTTACTGACTTGCTCATCCTGCTTTCTTATAGGACCCAGGACTACCAGTTGTTGGTGGCTTTATTCATTAATCAGTTAAAGCAACATATATACAGAAGGGCCTCCCACACCAACCAGTCCAGGAGTAGCACTATCCACAACGGGCTGGGCCCTCACTTATCGATCACTAGTTAAGAAAATGCCTTACAGCAGGATCTTTTGGAGGCATTTTCTCAATTGAGGCTCTCTCACCTTCAGATGACACTAGTTGTATCGTCTAGCCAGGGCAATGGGTCACTCCAGGTCGCCAGAATCTGTGTTCTGAGACCAGAATTACAGATTCTGGTGACCCACCAGCCTGTTCTCAAATAACACAGATTTATTAACTATATGTGCTCAGCTAATAGTGTAGGCTCATTTTCAGCCAGTTCTTATAACTTAAATTAACCCATTTCTATTCATCTATGTGCTGCCCTGAGGCTCGTTTATCTCAAGTACCTACTTCCCATTCTACTCTCTCTCTCCTCGTGACTCCACCCCTCCTCCCAGCATCCTCAGTTTTTCTCTCCCACCTAACCTCTTCCTGCCTAGTTGTTGACCATTTAGCTCTTTATTAACAATGAGAGCAACACGTTTTCACAGTGTGCAAAAGGATTATTCCACAGCCATTTCCCCTTTTTTGTCTAATTAAAAAGAAAGGTTTTAACTTTAAAATAGTAAAATTATATACAACAAAAGCAGTTATCAAGTTTTGGCAAAAACAGAGAAAATACTCTATTATATATCTTATCTTTGTAAGTCTAATGTTTTATAGATAATTTACCTTAACTTATAACTAAGGAAAAGCTTAAGTCTATTTAGTTTTTAACTCCATCAGAGACCCCAGAAGGTTGTAATATTACCTGTTTTTTAATATATAGTTTTAGCATGTTAAAGTTAAAAACCTTACTTTTTAATTAAACAAAAGGGGGAAATATGGAATATTTCTTTATACTGTGTAAATATACATCACTATGATTGGCTTAATAAGAAAGCTGACTGGCCAATAGTTGAACAGGTAGAGGTTAGATGGGGCTGGCAGACATAAAGAGACCGTGAAGAGGAGGAGGAGTCTCAGAAGCCATGAGGAGATGCAGTGGAAGTAGGAGATGAACTTGCTATACTGGGGAAAGGTGACAAGCAACATGGCAGAGCATAGATAAGAAATATGGGTTGATTTAAAATTTAAGAGTTACTAGCTAGTAACAAACCTGAGCTATAAGTAATAAGTCTCAGTGTGGTTATTTGGGAACTGGCTGGTGGGAGAGAAAAGTCCGTCTATACATGGCTTCTTCCATAAACAGGTATTTCATGTTGGTTCTTGGAACTGGGGAGACAGTTTTGTTTTTGGACAGTGAGGGTAGAGCTGGATGACAGAGTCAGCTGTGCAGTTGTCTTTGCATTTATTGGTTCAGATTGTCTATTTTATGTGTCTTTTAATGTAAAAGTCTATGTCTGGCTCGTTCACATGACTCGCACACAGCCCCTTGCTGGACCCTGGGAGTATTTTCAGTCTTTTACCATTTCCCAACTTTGCGATGGGTTCTGTGGATCACCAAGGTTAACACTATTGGCCCAGATCCCTTGCACTGCCACGACTGCACAGCCCCAGGCTCTGCTCTGCACACTCCTGCCTCTGAGGACTCAACAGCAGACAAGGCCTCCACAGCCACTCTGGGTCTGCTCAACCTCCTGAGCGCTCAGAGCGCCCCCTGGTGGTCAAGAGGAAGCTGTTATTGGCGCAACCCAGGCAGTCCTTCATGCAAATGAGGGACTGCCAAAGAAAAGCACAGTTGGTGAAAATGCCACATTCCCTTTCTGGATTTAGATACAAGGACGCGCCGTGTTCTGTACTTGGTGCAACAGTAGCAGAAGGCTGCAGCGGAAGTGGGGCCGAGAAGGGTGAGGGGGGTTCCAATGTGGGCAGAGTAGACAGAGACCCTGAAAGACAATAGAAACAGGGGAAAGGTTGAAAGCCAGGGAAAAGAAACTGCAGTCAGGCAACAGGAAGAGTTTCTAGAAAACACCAAACACTGAAGGCTGAGGGCAGGAGTTGCAGTACTGAAGTCTTCCCTCTCATCTTCGTGCAGCCTCCTGGGATGTGCCTTGCCTGCTTCTTCTCCTCCAGGAGTTGGGCTCACGAAGAGCAAACAATCAGGATGTCCCTACTTCAATCAGTGGAGGAACCCTGCCTGACCCCACTGACCTTTCACCAAACAAGAGTGCTTTTCCGCGGGGTGCCCTCTCCCCAGCATGGCCAAGAGACTTATGGGACCAGAAGCAGTTTGCCATTCAGAGGGCCCAAGAGGTTCCCAAGAGAGGGACCAGGCTGTTACCAGATCTTCATGGAGCCCATGTGGCTTATCCTCTGCTCACGTGCTGCACCCCCAAACCCTTGCTTCCCGGGGTGCCCAACAATGCAGACAAGGGACCTGATCTAGGGGCTTCTTTTGACATGACATACTGAACTTTCCTCTAAGTCAAAAGACCATTTGGGGAAGTTTTGCTGGGCCTGCCAGCAAGAGACCATCATAACTAGACTGTTGGATCATATTAAAAAGGGGAGGGGAAAAGTCATAGAGCCCTCACCAGCGTATCCAGCCACCCCTCCTAACTAGCTTCTATACAATTCTTCCCTAATGACATGTAGTCTTGGGTCATGGGGGGGGGAGAGGGGATCCATTTATGTGACTATAGGAAAGCCATCATCTCTGCTGAGTAAAGACTTTCTAGTCTTGCCTTGGGGGAAACCACCCCCACTCCTGGAAGTAACCCCTCACCCAGGCTCTACCTTAGTGGTTCTCAATCTCCCTAATGCTTTGACCCTTAAATACAGTTCCTCATGTTGAGATGACCCCAACCATAAAATTAAGTTTATTGATACTTCATAACTGTAATTTTGCTAATGTTATGAACTGCAATGTAAATATCTGTGTTTTCTGGTGGTCTTAGGCAACCCCTGTTCAACCCCCAAGGGGTCAACAGCCACAAGTTGTTAACCACTGCTTTATAAGGAAAACCCATAAACCCATTGGTTCCAGACGAACTTTAGGGAAACATACCTCAGTTTGTTATTGGTGACCTTTGTAGAAGGGAGTAGACACTGTTGGTGTCTCTCTCTGGGAAGGGATTTTAGTCACAAGACACTAAAATACTTCAGGAACTAGCTGTCCTTTGGCAAGGGACTTGTAGATAAGAGGCATTTTTGTTTCATGGGTCTCTAAGGCATAATAATTAAACCTTAAAATGTAACTTTGGCTCTCACTCCTGTCTCAAAACACACACACACACACACACACACACACACAGAGAGAGAGAGAGAGAGAGA
>LOEQ01005684.1:89724-103231 GCA_001685075.1 Bramus lutescens
TGTGTGTGTGTGTGTGTGTGTGTATACAGGATTTCTCTGTGTTGCGCTGGCTGTCCTGGAACTTGCCTGTGGACCAGGTTGGCCTCAAACTCACAGAGATCCACCTGCCTTTGCCTTCCAAGTGCTGCGATCAAAGGCATGTTCCACCACCACCTGACTTTATATTTTATTTTTAAAAACACTAGCCAAGAGCCAGCAGTGCCCAGACACTGGGAGAATGGTTTCCTGTCCTAATTAAGGAGCAGAGTAGAGGAATAGTACCCCCAAAGAGGGAAGGCTGCTTACTACTGCCTCCCCAAAACTCAGATGTGTGAAACAGCTGTGGTCTCACAGTTACTCCCGATGCACAGAATATGCGGACAGGAGTACATTGTGAGCCAGTGTACTTTGTCTATCGGCAGTTACAGGCTGACTTTGTATGGTTAGTGAGCTGACTTGACTAGGTTTATGTCAACTTGACACAAGCTAGAGTCATCTGAGAAGAGGGAACCTTGATTGAGAAATTGCTTCCATAAGATCTAGCTTACAGCCCGTATGGCATTTTCTGAATTAGTTATTGATGGGGGGGGCAGCCCATTGTGGGTGATACCACTCTAGGAAGGTGGTTCTGGGTGCTCTAAGAAAGCAGGCTGAGAAAGTCATGAAGGGCAAACCAGTTAAGTACAACTTCTCCATGCCTCTGCATCAATTCCTGCCTCAAGGTTCCTGCCCTGACTTTCCTCAGCGCTGGACTTTACCTGGAAGTGTAAGAGGAACAAACCCTTTCTTCCCCGGCTTGCTTTTGGTCATGGTGCTTATCCCAGCAGTGAACCTTCTGAGACAGCCAGGTTGCAGCTCCCAAGATGCAATGCTTTCTCTGAAAGCCAGGTTCCTCTGAACTGCCTTATGAAGGTGCTGCTCCCAGCCCTGCCCACCAGAGGAGGTCTGCCCATATGACCTCTACCTGGTGGCCATGAGTGAGGCTCTTTACAGATAGGGGCCTGCACCACAACCTGGCTTCTAGGAAAATGATTTTGGCCATTTAGTTAAAAATCCTCTATCATGGTGGTCTGAGCCAGATATTCTCAACCGTGTATCCCTGAATGGGACCTATACTAGCTAGCTGCAGAGGTCCTATGAGGCAGTAGGCTGGTCCTTCAGTCCCAGCCTCTACAGGAAGTTGTGGTCAGCTCTGGACTCCCTCTGACCTCCCAGCTGACTTAGGCAAGCCAATCCTGGGTCTGGCCTGGTTTTCTATACACTCCCCAACCCTCAAGTCTTTCAAGCTAATACCTGCTGTTTTGCCTCAGTGCTACAGGATTGCCTCCAACTAAATAACCCCACCCCAGGTCCCTCTACAGGATGCCTCCAACTTAACAATCCCACCCCAGGTCCCTCTACAGGATGCCTCCAGCTTAACAACCCCACCCCAGGTCCCTCTACAGGATTGCCTCCAACTAAATAATCCCACCCCAGGTCCCTCTACAGGAGGTTGGCATCTTCTTGTGGTAGTGGAGTTTTCCTGTACTGTTTTGTGTGAAGAGGTGACATCTATTTCAGCCTTTATTTTTAAATACTTTCAGACAAGAGAGAGGAGGAGAGAGAGAGAGAGAGAGTGAATATGGGGGTGGGAGGCTCTAAGTGTCCTTGTGGGAGCAAGTACGCATAATAGTTCGTTTTTTGAAAATACACAGTGTCCATTGTCAGCATCTGGTGATAAAGCACATTCCGCTCACTTTGTGGGATTTTGAATCTGCTGGAAAGTATGAAATGTCTTCAGTTTTTTGTTTTGATAGTTTTTTTCATCAGGGTCTCAGTATGTAGCCCAGGCTGGCCTCAAACTCCCGATCCTCTTGCCTGATTTGCCCCAGTGCTGGAATTACAGGTATGCACCACCCCTTCTGAGAATGCTCAGTGTGTGGGCTCATGGGAAAAGCAGAGTACAGAAGGGCATTTTTATTGTGCGCTTGAAAGGACACACTGTGGGCACAAGTTTCTGCTTGGATGTGCACAGAGCTTGGTTGGAGGTGCCTCTGTGCATCACCACAGCGTCCTGGGGAGATGTTGGGGGTAGGCTTTCAAATAGCTGTGTGGGGGAGCGAAAATACACTTTTGAAGCTTGAATTGTGGAAGACTTGGCCCCCCCCCAAAAAAAACACATTAAGTTGCGATTTAAAAGCTTAAGGGAACAGAGAACACAGGGATGATAGCACTGTCCACCTCACAGCCTCCCTAGGTGCCACCCTGGGTGAGACCTATAGTGTGCATGTCATTTGGCCTGAGAAGGGACATTTCACCCATACTAGGACCTCCTCCAGGCTCAACGTTGCAACCACAGCAAAAGAAAGTGGAGAGACCTGCTTCTGTTCTGGTTTTCTCTCTTGACCCACAACCGTCTGCAATGTCTTCTTTCAAATCCAGTCTGTATCTCCACAGCACCTCAGAATGTGACCTTGCTTGTAAATAAGGTCATTGCAGATGTGTTTGCAGAAGTTGAGGGCATTCTGACATAAGCCCAAGTCTGCTGTGCTAATAAAAGGGATACTGGGGCACAGACCCACACAGGAGGAACACTAAGGAAGTGTGGAGGCAGAAATGGGTGGTACCCTTAAGGCCAAGGGCAGAGAAGTCTGGGTCAGAGTCTTTCCCAAACATCAGAAGGCACCAGCCCTGTCCGTCTTCCTGTCATTCACGGCCACAGAAGCTGTACAACAGGCTTTTACTGTTTAAACCAAGCAGTCCCTGGTGGATCTGCATCACAGCAGCCATAAGAAACTCATACATGGTGTTGATTTAGAACCCTTGAGTGAGTTCACATTTCACTGTCCCTGGCTCCAGGGTTCCTTTTGACCTCTGGGAGCCCCCACCCAGCTCAGTACTTACTGTCATTGACCACTTTCAGAGGGAGCACAGAGGAATGTGCCTTGGACGCCATGGCTGAGGACCAACTGGTGAGCAAAACTTGGCCTTAGCTGAAGGAGATTCTCACCTAGGGAGAGACACCGTATGTGAGTGGGTGGTCTCCAAACCTACAGCTCACCTTGAACCCTGAGTGGCTGACAACAGTTGGCATTTCTGCTATGTGGTCTACCACTGCCTATCCTAACACAACCCTGTATCCAGGTTTAGTAGGATCCACTGTCCCCGACCTGGGCGCAGCTCAGCTGCCAGGATCTTCCTGTTCTTAGAACCCACGAGCTTTGGTCAGCCTGGGGCCTCTGTGCTGCCTCTCACCTGAGGTTAGGGGTGGGGTGCGGGTGGGGTGGACACTTTGCTCTTTAAATTCAGGCTCAGATGTCACTCTGGGAGACTTTCTTGCACCAGTGCATGTAATGACCTTACATTTTCTACTTTATGGGTTCAAGTAGTTACCACTTAAAAGGCTTTTATTGCCCATTTCTCCCAGAATGCAAGCTACATGAAAACGAGGCCTGTATTCCACCAGTCAGAGTCCCTGACCGAGTCCTGGGCATTCTTCAAACAGAAACAAGTTTTCCTGTCTGGAGAGGCTCAAGCCAGAGTTCCTAACCATCACCAGGAAGGGCTGGGGATGAAGCCCAGGGTTTCTTGCAGTTTGAGCTATCCCTCCCCGCCTCAATCCCTTTAGAAGAGGAAATAGCGCCTGGGAATCCAGCCTCCTAACACCCTGAGCTCCTTCTGCCACGCCATGCCCTGGGGCAAGAATGCAGGAACAAGGGAAGGGTGCTTAGATTAGGCCTGCCATAAGGGACGTGGAAAAGAGCAAAAAGGGGCGCAGAGTCTTGCGAAGGGTGCTGGATCTCGGGCCGGCACCCCATGACCACCCCGCCTGGAGTCCCCAGCCGGGCCCCGCGCACACCCACCAGCCGCGCGCACACCGGGCTCGCTCCGAAGTCTCAGTCTGCAGACTGAGTTCTCAAGTCTTCTGATCCTGAACTGCGTTTAAAATGCCAAGGCAACCACTCTCACAAGAACTGTGATGTCACAAAGCCCCGGAGGCGGGCCCGGGCACCCAAGGCGGGCGGGCGCAGAGTCCTGTGCAGGAATGTAGCAGCTAAAGAGCAAAAGACCGAGACAGGGAAGAGACAACCCCCAGGAGTGAAGCCAAGTTTGGGTTGTTGCAGCCCAGGCAACAACCGACGCAGCATTCTCCGCTCCCCCTCCCCCTGATTCTCCTGCACACCCAGCAGCCTGGCTCCTCAGGGAATGTTTAGGGGTCTTCGGAGTTGGGGCCATTCTCCTGAACAGATGAGGAATGTGTCAAAGATAATCCCTCTTAGCTTTTGGCTCTACTCAAGGTCACTGGCGCCACCCGTTGGGTAGAAAGATAGATACTAGGCAGGAAGGCCAGGGGTAGGATTGCGGAGGCTGCTCTGGAGTTGGGTGGGGGGGGATCCTTGAAACACCAGATGGGACAGTAGTATTCTGCAGGGTAGTCCAGCCATGGGAGGACGAAGCAGAAAGTATTGTGGACCCTGCGTATGGTCTGTCCCCTACGTGGGCTTTTTTGTGCAGCTGGTGTTAAATATCCCTTAGAAACAAGTTGCTCCCAGCACCCTGGACCTGGAGGCCCTTGCACTGTGCTCTAGAACTTCCAACAATCTGGCCTCAGCTTTCTTTCACTCTGAATAGCTGGACAAACCACAAACAAACAAACAAACAAAAAACCTGCACCAGATTTGAGGGTCAGCAAACCAAGAGATGAGCTTATTAATTCAGTCATTCAAACAAATATTTCAGGAATGGTTTTTCTTTTATACCACGGGACTTTTAGGAATCTAGAAAAATAATCCACCCAAAGAGAAAGAAACAAATGAGGGTGCTACCAGTCCTGGTATCGGCAGGCTTGTCCTGAGCTTCCTGGGAACCCTCACAGGAACCTCACAGTGTGAATCTAAGTCCCTAGAAGCCACGCCTGGGTTAAACATTCTACAAGCCAGAGCTGGATTGCTGCAGGGCTAGAAACAAATTATCATAGGCAATACTAGCCCTTGAAACAGACTTTCGCTTTGTCTTTTGTTTGTTTTTCAAGACAGGGTTTCTCTGTGTAACAGTCCTGGCTGTCTGTCTTGGAACTTGCTTTTTAGACCTGGCTAGCCCCGAGCTCACAGAGATCAGCCTGCCTCTGCAGGGATTAAAGGCGTGCACCCCCACCGGCCCGGGAAACAGCCATTTATTGATCACATCTGTGACTGATGGAATATTCTTGTGATTGTTAAGTAACTCTCTTTGGAATGTTCGGACCCCTAAATTCCTTCTGAGAGCATTTGAGGCATACAGCAGAGCCCCGCCCCCTTGGCTGTAACCCGAGTGTTGTGTTCCTGGGGCGGGGTGGAGGTGAGGGGGTGGACACTCATTTGGCTACATAGTAAATTCTTTCTCCCTGTGAGACAGAGCCGGTTTCCTATCAACACCCATGAGAGCAGTTAACCAGACACACCCTGACTCCCACCAGCTCCCCTAGTGATCTTATGCGTCAATAAAAACAATGATGTGTACTTGAGCTCCTGGAAGCCGGAAAGCTTGGTAATGAGAAGTTCTCCACTGTGGCTCTTGGCTATTTAGGTTAGAAAGAAAATCACCTAAAAGATGTGGCCTGATATGAAAATTTAAAACAAATTTTTGTTTTTAGTTAGGCACACATGTAGAGGACAGAGAACAATTTACGGGAGCCCGGTTTATCCTTTTACCTCGTGGGTTCCTGGGCTCAAACTCAGGTCAGCAGTCTTGGTGACAAGTGTCTCTGCCTGATGAGATAGCTCTCCATGCCTGATTTGGAATGTTTAATCTTAGCCTAACATCATTTGCTAATAAAAGGCTTATTTCAGAAATTAGATGGACTAAGGGGTGACGGAGGGCTGGGCAGGTGTGCGAGGTGGCCGCTGCGGCCATCTGTCTTCAGCTGTCCTCACAGAGCCCTCAGTGTGGGGGCCTGGACGCCCCTACAAAGTTCTTTTCAAAACTGTGTATGTCTAAGCCTTGAACATTGTTCACAGTAAAATGTTTTCAGAAAAGCTAGTAGTCTTCCTAAAGAGGAACTAACCTATTTCCCTCCTTGAAAAGCGGACCAGTCCCGGGTCTTGAAGACAGACAACAGTTACAAGGCATGGGGAACTCCCAGACCCCGCCCCAAGAGGGCCAGGGCACTAGGCATTGAATGAGGGAATCAGGAGAGGCCCAAATGTATTATGTCAGGGCCACCACTGACCTGCAGGTGGCTCTGGGTGTGTTTTCTGTATGCCAGCACCTTGTCCCTTCCCCCAAAGTCTCTGGCTTCCATGATAGGTTTGTCTTGGGGAAGGAGGGGACGCAGGACATCTGGAAAAGGTGTCACAGATCTACCAAGATGGCAGACACCTCCAAGGGGGCCAAATTTTACATCATCTTTATGTTTCTGGTTTTGTCACAGCAGACATTTCTGATATTGCATGTCTTGGCAACTTCCTATGGGATGATGGGTGTGGTCGGGGAATGTCCTTTATTCTCGTGGCAAATTCCTACCTGTTTCTCGGGAGGGAGTCACTTGGGAGTTTCCCTTGACTCACACTTGAACTGACCCTCCTAGCTCATACCTAGGAGGCCCGTACCTAGCTCTGGCCCATCCTTATCTGCCTCCATCTATCAGACATTTCCTCGGCCTCCCTGCCTGCTGGTGACCTGCTAGGTCAAGGAGAGCCAGCCCCGGCCCTTCACTCCTTATCTTGTGACTTCTCTCTCTCCAGCCTCAGCTGCTCTGAGTCTCCCACAGCCCAGCCACTCTCTCCTCTATCTTCACTGCTGCCCTCCAGGGTGAAAGTGACACCGTGTGTTGAACTTCCTAGGGGGCTGGTTTCTCAACACCCATTGGATGGAGGCAGGATAGCTTGGTGGCCAGAAGAGGGGACTGTGGCCTTCGTCGGGGCTGATTCTGAGTTGTTCTACATGACTGTGCAGCTTGGGATAAGCTATGGCTCAGTTTTCTCATCTCTAAAATGGGAATAGTATAAAGGCTATGTGGTTAGCAAAAAGATGTCATCTAACAGGACCTCAAGTAAAACTTACCTGCCAATACAATGTGATACCATGGTCTGAGGGCTGTGTCTAGCTAAATGAGGTCCCTGTGTAAGCCTGCTGCATAGACTGACCTGCAGAGCATCCCAGCTTAGCTGCAGTTATTTTAATGAGGAAGCTAAGAATCTGACACATTGGAGTCTTTTGCTCAAGGCTACACAGCTGAAAGGGGGCAGACTGGGACTCTAGCCCAGCCTGTTAGTCAGGGACTTTGCCTCTTCCCCAAGCCTGAGAGGCAGGCTCTACAGCTGCTGGGGAGAAAGCCTTGAGACTTTGAGTGGAAGATGAACCTGTTCATTGCTCAGATAGCTTTCCTCCTCTGTCATACCTATGGTGGTCAGTCTTAGAGGTCTGGCCTGGGGACTCAGGTGACTCTAGCCCCCAGCTGTGCTATTTTCAGCCTACGTCCTAGATGTCGGGAAGCCTAAAGGAACAGAAGAGGACATTCTCAGGCCTTCCCAACTTCAGGGTTGGGGTGCCACCTTCCTAGGTCAAATGTCACGTCCCAGAGTACTTGCGTGGAGTTTCTTCCTGCTCAGAGGTTGTATGCTCTGGAGTAAGGTTGTACTTTGTGGCAATCTGGGGGTTCCCTTGGGAAGCGTGGCTGCCGCCTGAGCCATCTGCACTCTGCTGAAGAGCTCACACACACCTCTGTTTCAGAGGAGCCGGAAGACACTCCACCCCCTCCACCTCCCGCTCCTGTCCTTACCCCAGCGCTGTGATGTCCTACGGTGTAGACCCTGCTCGCTTTCCATCTCAAGACAGCTGATGAACGGAGCTGCTTTCCTGCCAGTTCAGGGAGATCATTCGGTTGGACTCTGGGAAACATCTGTGAGCTTTACCATCCATATCCCAAGCAACAGAGCTGCCTAGGGAGGGCTGGGTGGCTGTGGGAGAATGTGGTGGTTTGAATGGAAATGGCCTGCTTAGGCTCAGAAGAAATGGCACTGATAGGAGGTGTGGCCTTGTGGGAGGAGGTGTGGCTTTGTGGGTCACTAAAGGTGGCCTTAGGGTTTCAGAAACCCAAGCCAGGCCCAGTATGATTCTCTCTTCCTGCTGCCTGCAGATCTAGATATAGAACTCTTGGCTTCTTCTCCAGCACCATGTCTGGCTGCATGCCAACATGCTTCCCACTGTGATGATAATGGACAAACCCTCTGAACCTGTAAGTCAACTCCAATTAAATGTTTGCTTTTAAAAGAGCGGCCGTGGTGTCTCTTCACAGCAATAGGAACCCTAACTAAGACATGTGCTGAGGGCAAGTGGGCATGCAGAGGTGGGTGCCTACTAGGCCACAGTGGATGTGGTCCAGAGGCAACCAGAAGGTGGGCTTTCCCTGCACTCCACGGAGCATAGGTTGACAAAGGCCACTGTCAGATGCAGTGTCACCTTCGGCTTCAGAAAGAGGACAGGTTGGAGAAGAGGGCAAGACAAGGGTGGAGAAGATGTCAGGAAGCGATGGCCACTGCTAAGCAAGAAACACTAGTGACTTAGATGATGGTGGGGCATTGGGAGGGGGAGGAAGCTGGAAGGACAGGTGGGCTGGGGGCAGGGGAGGCATGGCACCTGGGCTGGACATGCTGCCCTGGGGGAACTGGTGGAAGTGTACAAAGGTGAGGAGTGGAGAGGGTTCGCTAGCTCTAAAGATCCATCGTATGAGGGTTGAGCCTGGGTTGCCCAAGTTGAGCCCTCCATGATGCCTGCCCATGGAAGGATAGTGTTTACTGTCTTCTGTTTGCCAATGGAGATAGAGATATGGTGGCTTTTACAGTGATGAAAATATCCTGGAATTAGATAGTGGTGACTTGTTCGACCACCTGACAGAGAGCTTGCACCTCAAGCGGCATCCAGGCCTTTGAAGATGAAAAAAAGGCAAACCTGTGTGCAGATGCCAAGGCCTGCAGTGAGAGACACTGGAGAGACCTCTGAGGGTAGTTTTGGGGTCTCCTGGGGTGGGACGAATGGGGGAGGACATGAATGGCGACCACCCTCTCCACGGTCTTGGCCAAGTGGGCCTGGGACACGTGTTCTTCCCTGAGCTCTTGATCAGACTGGGTTGTCTAAGCCAAACCAGTGACTACCTCAGAGGCAGAGCATCAAGACTTGTGGTACAATGCAGCAGAGTGAGGATGTTGCCTGGTGGTGGCCTTGAACAGAGAGATGAGACTGCTTGCAATTGGGCTGTGGTCTAACTCAGGAAGAGAAGGAAGGATGGATAAAGAGGTGGGGGAGGGGAGGAGGAAGGCATGATGGGTGTGTCATCCTGCCTTGTGTGGAGGTTAGGAGGATCTGATGGGAGGAGGAAGGGTGGGAGGTTGATGCAGGCCCTGTGCCTGTGAAAGAGAGAGTCACTACCTGATGGCCCCTCCCACAGCGCAGGGTGGCATAATCTCAACAAGGCAGATCACTGAGAGTGCCTTAACATTTTGATTCAGAATTGTCTCTGCTAGCAGTGACTCTGATAAGAAGCAAATGTCACCTCACATAGTGGGGACCACAACAGACCACTTCCCAACACATTTCCTTAGCTTAAAAAAAATAAATCCAGAGTGTCCAGACTGGAATGGTATAAGAGGATAAAACTGAGCCTGGAGAGCCTGACACTGGGGATGCTGGTGAGGGCACCTGACCTTGGGATACTGATGAGGTCACCTCACCTTGGGGGATGCTGGTGAGAGCCTGCACACATGAGTTCATGGGGAGAAGAGGTTGGAGATTTGGTCAGCTGCACCATGTCTGCTACATAGTAGACACAGACCTGTGAGCCTGGGGCCAGGGTTCTTGCTCAAGGCTTACCCCAACAGTAGCCCAGAATAGCATAGCACAGTCTCTGCCTTGGGCGAGTGGAGGAATCATTCTGCACATGTGCATACCCAGAATAGTATTTTTGCATGGGATCATAGCCATCATCTCCCCCATTTTTTCTCACAGTGAAGCTGTAGAAATGCATTCTGTCATAAAATAAGCAAGTAGCAGCAGTTCCTCAGTGACCCATTGCCCAGGGATGCCCAAGCCCCAAGTAGTGACTGAGGAAGTCTCAAGGGTCTGGGTTGTCTACTCTCAGCCCCATCACACTCTGGCTCTGAGCCTACCCAGTATGAGGTTTTGTCCAGCCCACCAAGCCCTCCGTCCTTGCTCCTTCCCAGCCTAAGACATCAGTGGTTCGGTCTGGCCATCCCTGACCCCTTAGTCCGTGCTGATACTTTCTTGGTGTAAGCCCAAAGCAGCGGTCACCCTCCACCAGGGCCTCTGTGGTGATTCTCATGAAGACAGGAGTCACCTGGTAACAATGAGCCCTATGTGCCTCGGTTTGGAACCCACGGCATGGACCCTGCAGGCCGAATGACTCTGTCAAGGTGGCCAAAGCTTCTGAGGATTACTGAATATTTACATATCGGATTCTTTTCAAATAGAGTTTTACTATGTATCTCAGGCTGATCTGGAACTTTTCTCATAGATAAGGCCAGTAATCTTGTAATCCTCCTGCCTCAGTCTAGAATTGAAGCTGTGGACCACCATGTCAGGCTGTGTACATGTGGGCTTTGGATGAAGCATCCTCCGTACCTGCCCTCCTCCCCTCTTCCTTCCCTAATAGTCCCTAGGGAGATAAATATTTACATGAGAGGCAGAGGGATGAATGGATGAGTGGGCATGAAGAGTCACATACTAGTAGGTAGGTGGATGGATGAACCAAATATGGAAAGGTGGGTAGGTGGCTCTGTGGGTGGATCTATCTTGTGTGGATAGTTGTGTGGCATCTCGTGTGAGTAGGTGTGGCATTTTGTGTGGGGAGGTGTAGTATACATGTTGGTGTGCAGAATGATGGCTTCAGAATAGACCTACAGATGGAGCACTGTCTACACCCACCACCAGGTGTCGCCCTGTGCTAACTAGAGTCCTGGGCCCCCGTGTGTGTAAATCCCTGCCCCAAAAGGATTTACAAAAAAAAGGAACCTTTTGTACCCACCAGGTGAAAGGTTTCCCAGTGATGCAGACTTGTAAACAAGTTGCAGAGACTGAAACTGGAGACCCACGTCAGGGGAGACCATGCAAACAGCGTGCATTGACCTTGCTCTTCTCACGCTCAAGTCGCTGGGGGAAGTTCAGGTGGGGCCAGTAGCAAAGTTCCCAGGCCAGTGTCCAGACTGAACCTTCTTTGGTTAGCTGTGAAAATCTGCAGAGATGTGGCAAGGTTGAGCGCCTCAGAGCTACTCCCTCCCATCCCCTCCCAAACCCCCTACACACACACACACACACACACACACACACACACACACACACACACCTCTTCTACCCTGCCTGATTTGAAACTTTCAGGGAATTCTAAACTCAGAAGCCAGCACCACCCCAGCCCAACCACTCCTGGATCAGCAGACCCCAGCTTATTCTAGATGTCATCCAGTCTCACATTTACACTCAGACATCTCCAGGTTACAATCCTACAAGGCTGATTGGCTGTCTAGAATTGCATAAATATGGAAGGTTAGAACATTGCAGGTCCAGAGCCAATCTGTCTTTATGCTCTAGGGCTGTCTTTATGCTCCTTAATAATCATTCCTTGCCCACTTCCTAACCTAACATCTTTGTGACTAACATGTCAAATCTTTTTGGATATAGTAACAAACCATGCTAGCTTCCAATGACCCGAAAGCTAAGAACATCATCACTCAGCCTCTGAGTTCCAGAGTAGTCCTTGGCTTTAATCCACCTACCTAGTATTTCTACCACCAAAGTATTTGAAAAGTGCCTTGTCTTACAACTTTCTCTGTTCTGTTACTATAAACTCAACGAGACTCTTGCTGCACTGGAGTGCGATGCTTGGGGAACCTGAGTTTGGATTCCTGGGCCATGGCCATGTCACTCATGTTTGGCTCCAGAATAAACTACTTCCTATGGGGGGGGGGCTGGGTTTTGCGTAACGGTGTAAAAAGTACCAGTGACGCAGAAGTGATCGTGGTACAGCGGCCAACCCGCCTCACCAGCTGCCACTTCTGCTTCCCTGAGCCTCTGAGAACCCACTCCCGAGCAGAGGGTAGACACAGGTGGCTTCCTCATTGCCATTTTTCTGTGAGGTGACTGTTCTGTCCCTGAGCTTAGTCTCTTGTGGCTTCTAGAACACCGTCCTCTCCACATCCTGGAGCTCAGGCTGGCTTTAAACTCACAGCCATCCTCCTGTTTCAGCTTCCTGATAGCTGCGATACCGGGTGTGAGCCACCAAGCCTCACTTTCTTTTGGTTGGAGTATTTCCTCATTTTGTAAAGGAGGGTACTTAGACTTGGTTCCTTAGGTTAGCTGGTTTAGCTCCTGCCTCTGGAGGCAAGGGCAAAGCTCTTCTGGTCAGCTCTGTTTCCGCTCATCAGCCTACCAGCACATCCAAAGTGCAGCCTTGACCGCCTCAGCAACCGTGGTGCCTTCTGGAATGCCCTTGGAAAAGTTCCTTTTGCTTTTCTTGAAGTTAAACGTTCTCCTCGCCACTTTTTTTTTTCAGGGTTCTCCTCCATTTTTACTGTGAAATATACAAATCTATAGAATAAATAAATATATACACATACATTTCAAAGGCTAGGAACTTATTTGTGTGGTGTGTGCGCACATGTGTATGCCTGTGCACTCAAGGACAGAGGCTCAGTGGGTGTCCTTTTCTCTCATTCTCTGCCTTGACACGGGGTCTTTTATTGAACCTGGAGCTGGGCTTATGGCTAATGAGCCCCAATGACACTCCTGCCTCCAACTCTGAGAGTGTAGGGCTTACAAAAGCAGGCAGCCACACACCAGCTTTTACCATGAGTACTGAACATAATTAGGGTCCTCAAGCTCATGTGGCCAATACTCCCACCCATTGAACCACTTCTCCAGGGCCAGAAATAATAATAATAATAATAATAATAATTATTATTTAAAGAACAAGTGCCTCCATTAAGACTCAAAATGATTTTCATGTCTCAGCTTCGGCTAGGATGTGCCTCAGTGGCTGAGCACTCTCCTAGGTTCCTTCTGAGCACTACAGAAAAATAAGAGCCCTGTATCCCACCATGACACAGCCATGGGGTACTGACTATTCCTCACCAGTACCTTGTTTAGTTTTACCCAAGGCTGACTTTAACCATCCTTTGCCATTCTGGGGCCACTTTGTTTGCTGGCGTGAACTACATTGTGAACCAAGGCCACAGTGGGAGTATTGTGGCTTGTGTGGCTTCATTGCTGCTGGGAGCCTCCCACTGTAGGAAGCCAGCATGGGGTATTTGTCCATTTTACCACTGAGAACATTTATTCTGTGTCACTTTCCCTCTCACAAGTAGCACACGTCTCGATGCATGGAAAGCCGCATGTCACTGGGCATCCTTCGTGCATGCCTTCCTCTTTCTGCCCCTGTTGTCTGCAGTCCATGCCTTGTGGATATCTGTTCTTTGTCAGGTGCCTTCATTACCTGTAGTGATGAGGGGAGCGCAGGCCTGCTTTTCGTCCGGCCCGGCTCCCGCACGGCTAGCTTATACCCCGA
>LOEQ01005684.1:107110-121599 GCA_001685075.1 Bramus lutescens
CGGCCTCTAGGATCAACCCACCTCCTCCATGTTCTTCTCCTGGTGAGTCAGCTTGAAAGATTTTCAGGAGACCTGGGCTGGACCACGTCATTACCCAGAAGTCTCTGCTCACCTTGAATCACATCCTCCCTGGAGCCCACAAAGTCCAACGTTTGCTCTGTTCTGACTGTCCTTTGGCTGCTCAAGGTCACACTAGCCTCCCCTCTGCTTCCTAATCACATCAGACTCGCTGCCCCAGGACCGTTGCTCTGACTATAGCCTCCTTCCTAACTTTCCCTTCAAGACTTCTGCCACCTTCTGGCTAAACAATCTCCTGGTTCCCCAGCACCATCATTCTGTCTCTTGTCTTGTTGCTTCCATCCTGTCTGACATCACATGTCCCTGGCTGTCTGGGATGCACAGAAGTAGTCCTGCTTCTTACCTTCTTGTGTAACTCTCTCAAGAGTAGATATGCTTGCCTGCTACATTCTCTGATGGAGCTGACGCTCCCACAGCCTGTGGCATGGCAGAGACTGAACTGGGAATGTCATGTGCTATCACCTAGGGATGCAGATGCCCTGTCCTTTAACAGAGCCTCTGGGGTAGGACTGAGTACCACTCAACTGCCCACCTTGTGGCTGGACCTGAAACAGGACCACATATGACAGACAGCGGGTGAGTTGGGATCTGCACCCTAGATGCTTCCCTGCAGACACATGCCCTGGCACAGACACTGAAGGTCACAGACATCACTTTCTTTAGAGCTCTTGGTGCTCAAGACTCCAGATGTTTCCAACCAGATGCCCAAGGCTGTGCAAAAAACACCTTGAGTCAGCCAGAGGCATGGAAGAGAGCCCCAGTCAGGAGAAGACCAGGTGAGGGACCATGTCCAGGTTGGTGCAGACATCTGGGTTCCAGAGAGAATGGCTGAGGGTGGCCAAGGAGGCTTGCAGTTAGATACTCCTCGAAGAGTTCCGGGGAGGGGGGCGGTGGCAGCCCTGCATTGTGCCAGGACTGCTAGTGATTGCCAGGACTATACGAGGAATGGAAGTTGGCCAGGGCCCCGGTGCATTCTGGTACTACTCAAGTGGAAAAGGCAGGAGCCATTTAACCCACTTCTGTCTCAGGGACCCCCCACATCAAGACTGGTGGTGAATCAATGGGGCTTTTCTTAATTTTTAATTTTTTTTTTGAGACAGGGTTCCATATTGTAGACTAGGCTGGCCTCCAATTCACAGAGACTCTGTTGCTGCAGCCTCCTGAGTTCTAGAATTACAGATATGAGCCCTCTGACCTGGTCTTCGCTCTCTGTCCCCTCCTGTCAGATGCATCAGAAGCTTGATGTGTGTGGTCTCTGATGGAGCACTCACTGCCTGTTTGCAGCAGTAAAGGCAACACCAGCAGGAGGTGCTGGTGAGGCAAGTGTGGGTCCTCCCACAACGCGGCTACCCAGGAATTGCTTGAATACCCATGCAGGATAGTCTCGCTAATGGGGACAAGCAAGACATGTCACAATCACTGGGTCTTAAAATGGACACACTTGGGGTCTGGGGATATTGGTCAACCTGTGCAGGTCTGGAAATACGTGTTTGAGTCCTGGAATCCACGTGAAGGTAGAAGCAGAGCTAGCTCCACGCGTGCATTACAGCATGCATGTGCACCCTCCCCCTTAACAATAACAGTACATTTATTCGCTCTGTAGATCAGGAATTCGCTCTGTAGACCAGGCTGGTCTTAAACTCAGAAATCTGCCTGCTTCTGTCCCAGTGCTGGGATTAAAGGCCTGCCCCCCCCCACACCTGGCAATGGTAAATTTTTTTAATGGTCACACTATTCAAGCCAGCATCTCTAGGGAATGGCCCCTGTGGTAGCCTTGGCAGTAGAAGCAGAGAAGATGGGCTTTTCTTGTGTACCCTCTCACGATTGACTGAGTGACTCTGAGCCTCATATAACCACTCCTGCTCTGGAAGCCAGCTCATGTGTCACCATCCTGGCAGCTGGAACACTGGCAGGTTCCTCTGGTGTCCTCCTCAGGTTCCACCCACTCTGGCACAGGCTTCAGCCTTTGAGCCAGCCTTGCCTAGGGACCTTTGCATGCCCTAGGCTCCTAGCCAGGACTCTTCTTTCTGGACCCTCCGCCTGGTTAGGCGCTTGAATCCTTTAGATCTCTACACAAAGTCCATTCTCGGAAACACCTGTCACATTCTGTCCTGTCCTGTCTGCCTGTCTGTATCACAGCCATGCCCATCCTGACAGACAGAGCTAAGCATATGTGAGAGCTTCAGAGAGCTGTGCTGGCTTGCTAGGCTGTCCTCTCTCCAGACTTTGGGGCAGGGCCTTACATGTGGCTCTATCAAACATCTGTCTCCTGCACCATCACCCCAATCCCCAGAGACTGAGCAGTGGGGCACCAGCCCAAGTACCCCTCCCTCTGGGCTGTCCTCACCTCTGCAGTGCTGATTCCTGATCCCAATCTCAACAGTCTTCCCCATGGCCTTGCAAGGTTCCGTAGGACTCCTTCAACCTGACAACTGCAGCTGGGTGTCACTGTCCCCAGGTGACAGTTCTGTCCCAGAAGCAGAAGGAGCGTGTCCCTCTCTGCAGTCTGGACTGGGTCCCTGCTTCTCTATGTGCTCTTTAGACGCCCAGTTCCTTGTCTGAGACCTGAGGTGTGACACACCTGTCCTGTTGCACCTGGCACAGCCTGAGCGCATGAGGAAAAAGCCTCTTTCTGGGGAGGTCAGTGCTCGCTGCCATGACTATGGAGAATTATACAACCCCAGTCTTGTGCTGGCCTGGGATACTGAGTCCTCTGTGCCTCTGGCTCAGGCCGTGTGGTTGATCAGCAGGAGGCTCCTCTGTTCATGGAGGTGGGAACTACCTAGAGGTCCCGCACACCCTAAGGCAAGATCAAAGGAGAGGCAGGTAAGCCAGGCGTGTCCAGTCTGTACAGGTGAGATTCTGACTTTGGCCTGGGGTAAGATAGAATTCCAACTACTCGGAAGAGGTTTCATCACCTGGTCTCGGGGGTGAGGTAGGCTAATACCTTGTGGGAGGACAATGGGACAAAACACACACAGGACTTTGATGCAGAGGGATTTTTTTCTCAGCAGATGCCAAAGACAGAATTCATGGCTGTATTTGGCTTTAGGAATGTAAACAAATTCTGCTATTTCAAAAGCATGTTGGGCACAGATAAGACTGGGTTTAAGTATCTTTCCCACACAACTAATTCATAGCTCTGGGTAAGAGAAAAGTCTGGATACTGGATCTGCAAGGGGCTGCACACAGGCCCTCCCTAGGGACTCACAATGTTAGTCAAGGGCAAATGAGCACCTAACAATTACAGAGCCACACGGTGACATGCTTTCACTTCTAAGATTGGCCATAAGCTGTCACATTTTTACCAAGTGATGGCCCTGAGAGCTGACATGGACTCAGAGAAGGAAGCCTGGAACCCGCTGGGGCAGGGACCTGTAGGACTGGAGATCCTAGAGAGCAATCGAGACACAAACGTCTCAATGAAAAAGCCTTGGTTCACTGTTCTGTTCTTTGAATTCCACTTTAAAAGAAACAGGATAGAGGCTGGGAATGTGATTCAGTGTTTGCCTGCCTGTTATACAGAAAGCCTTGGGTTCCAGCCCAGCACTGTATAGACTGGGCATGATGGCTCATGCCTGTAATCCTAGCACTGAGGTGGTAGAGGTCATACAAGGTCATCCTCAACCACAGCATGAGAAGAAAAGGCCAGTCTGATCTACAAAAGACACTATCTCAAAAGAAATGAGTGGGTGGGTGGGGAGATAGACTCTGAAAGGAAGGCAGGAAAGAGGGAGGGAGGGTCAGAAAGGCATAGGGTGGAACTCCAAACATATGCTTAAGGTAAGGTGGCCCTGGCTTCCGTCACCAGTACACCCCCATCCCAAAGTAAGACAAATATACAGAAACATACGCACCAAAAAATTTATTGCAATTAATGTTGCATTTGCTGTTATGGGCACTGGACACTGGGTTCACGCATGCATGGCAGCAGCCTTGATTCTCAACCTCAGCCTCGGCCTTTTCTGTATTTTTCATTTTGAGACAGGGTCTCATTAAGTCACCTAAAGTGACCCTGAACTCACTCTGTAGACCAGGCCTCAGCCTCTACATAACTGGGATGACAAGCCTATGCCTGCAGGTATGGCTTTTTATTATAATTTTATATGTGATAGTAAAATCGAATTTTCTAAATTGAACTTGAGGAATCACTTTTAACCTCCAGTAGCTCATTGTGAGGATTTTGAATGCTCCCAGCCCAGAGAGACAGTAGGTGTCTGAGGCCATATCTCACTCATCTGCATGCACCTGCTGACATCACCTTGTACTTGATAAATGCATAGTTACCACATAGCAAATAAGAAGGAAATAGCTACTTAAAAATGGGTCTACAAGCTGGGTGGCGGTGGTGCACGCCTTTAATCCCAGCACTCAGGAGGCACAGGCAGGTGAATCTCTGTGAGTTGGAAGCAAGTTTGGTCTACAAAGAGTAGTTCTAGGACAGGCTCCAAAGCTACAGAGAAACCCTGTCTTGGAAAAAACAAACAAACAAACAAACATACAAAAGGTCTACAGCTAAGTGAATGAATCTACTTCTATCAGCAACTAGACTATTATTTATTGTCAAGATTTATTTTTATTTTACATGTAGGGGTGTTTTGCCTGCATGTATATCTATGCACCAGGTACATGCCGTGCCTTCAGAGGCCAGAAATAGGCATTGGATTCCCTGGAACCAGAGCTACAAGTGGTTGTAAGCCTCCATGTGGGCACTGGGAACTGAACCCAGGTCCTGTGCAGGAGCAGCCAGTAGCCAGTACTTTACCGCCGAGCCATCTCTCTAGGCCTGCCCTATGTCTTTGATTATGATTTTTAAAAGTCTCCAAAGCTGAGCTCTACCTTCAAAACGCGCCTCTCTTGTTATGCAGTAAGAAAACATAACAATGGTGTGACCATCCGCATTTCCTTTTCTTTTTATACGTGTTTGTATTTCCTGACATTTTGAACAATAAGAAAGTGTGTGTTCATGTACCTGTTTAAGACAAATTTCTTGACAAAGCTTAGGCTGGCCTCTTACTGATCCGCCTCCAGAGTACATGATTTCTGGCATGTGGCACCTGATCTGCTTCCAGAGTACATGATTTCTAGCATATGGCACCAGGCAGGACAATATTACTTCTATACTCATAAAAAAGGGCTATTTAAAAATAACATATAAATAACTCTTATATGGTTAAAAAAAACAGTAAAACTATCTTATTGGTTCTATTTTTAAGTAAGGCATGCCCATTGTAGAAACATGCAGAAATGTGAGTGGAGGCACTGGAGAGATGACTCACACCGAGATCTCAGTGTAAATATTGGTTAAACGTCACTGGTACAAGTTGCTGAACCTCTCGTTCTTCTGTTTTTTTTTCTTTAGGTAGAACTGCATAGAGTTTGTGTCACGGTTTTTCCTTCTTTTCTTTCTTCCCCCTCCCTATCTCTCTTTCTCTTTTGAGACAAGATCTTATTAGTAGCCCTGGCTGGCCTTGAGCTCATAGCAATCCTCCTGCCTCAGCCTCCCACTTGCTGAGATTACCGGCATGAGCACCCAGGACAGGCTCGCATATTTTTTCCACCTTAAGCTTTATAAAATGGTCTTTTTAAACTGTGAATTAAGGTCGGAGATGGAGCCCTGAGTTCCATCCCCGGTGCTTTAAAACAAACAAAACATCTATCTGAGGTGGTAAGCAACAGTCTACTGCACACACGGGCCACAGACGATGAGAGAGGGTCTGTTGTCGTTTGTCTTGTTTTTTGATGAGCTTCTAATATTTCTCAAATGGCAGGGAAAACATGTTTTCTGGAAAACTAGCAGAACACCTGGTCATGTCTTCAAGTTGGTTCCTGATTGTAGACATGTGGCAGCTACGTGCAGAGCATAGGTGGGCTGTAGAGACGCTGGTTTAACCGGGTTTCAGTGTCCTCCTTTAAAAGAGATAGAGGAAGAGGTATGGCTTTCTTCAACCGGAAGTGAGGTTAAAGTCACCCTGAGCAAGAAGTGACCTGCATACCCTGCCCCTCCTCTGCCTGAACCAGCACTGAAACTCCCCCTAGAAGCTGAGAGACGCTAGTGTAGGGCTGGGAGGGGGAGTTGCCATCTCCAGATCTCCAGGGTCCCCTCCTCAACAACACCACGACAGACACCCCTCAGTCCCTTGAGAACTGGTGTTACGAAAATTCTTTCCCCAGAGACAGAAACACCTACTGCACCTCTTAAGGTCCCACAGCAAACGGAGGAGTAAGGGCACCAAAGTTCACTCTGGGGAACCAATGACTTTACACAGCTTATCTACAGAGTACAGGTGAGGGGTTACGGGCAGGAGCCACACTTTAAAGGTATCTATTAGGTGTATTTAATTTTAAAGGTCCGCAGCCATCAGGGATGATGATTCCCCAACGGCTGTATAAATGGAGGCTCTTCTCCACCAATATACTCCAGTCCTTCCCCAGGCCACTTGCCAATTAGGGCAGAATTGCATATGGCTAGCTGGGAGGTGGGACTGNTCTGGCTAGGGTCCCAGGACCCTCCCCATCCTCCCTCTATGAGGCAGCACCAACAGTCAACAAGCCCAGCTGTGGTGACCTTTTGGCAGCTGGCACAGCTGATTTGATGAGGATGGCAGCACTTTGGCTCTGCTGGGCTTACAGAACAGGTGGCCTAGACAAGGTTTGTGGGAACTTCAGCCTGAGGTTGGCATGACAGGCCTCCCTTCAGTCAGGGAGGGGAGATTCATTGTCACCAGGTGAGGCCCATGCTATATGGCTCGGGAGGGCATGCTGGTGCCTAGAGGTGGCATTTGGATGCATCTTCAGTTCTGACCGGGACTTCAGCTCCTTCCCAGTAGGTCAAGCAGGTCTGGGCTCAGGATTCTTCTCCTGTCACCTACATGTCATTGCCATGTGAGTCCTCAGGCAGACCCTGCCAGTCAGGCTTTGGGCTGAGTTTTCATGGTACCATCACACTTAACGCAGAAAAAGTTCACTCCGTCCTGATGGTGCCAGCTCCTCCTATGGACTCTTATGCCCATGCCTATAGGACAGCACCAACATCCTAGGGACACTGGGTTGGAGAAGTGAGGCAGAATCTGTCAAGCATTGGGACCGAGCTGGCATATAGGACACACCTCTGTTGGCTCTTGGCCCTGTGCCTGGCATATGATGGGCACTCAGGAAAGTGGCTTATTGTATCGACTGGGGATTCATACAAGCTTCTCAGAAAGAACTCGGAGGCTCTGTCAATGACCTGGGGTTCTATTTCCTGCCTACCACCTTCTGTCTGCCGCTGCCAGCACAGCTCCTTGATTCACACAGCCCCATCCTCTAGCTTCTCCAGAGTGGAAGATAAAGAGGCTGCTACTGCATTTGACTGCACTGCTGCTCTACAATGTGCAGCTCGTCCCACCAGGCTGGCTGGGAGATGACTAGGAACAGACTTAGTCCCTCATGGGCAGACCCTCCTCAGACACAGCAGGATTCCCTCCCGATGAACTCCTCAAAATAGAAAATGCACTGAATACACCTAATGTATGGAGCAGCGTAGCACAGCACACTGTACACAGCGCCTGTATCCAGAACCCTGCACACAACACTCTCTACATAACACCCCACAGCATCTGTACCAAGGTACCTTATACACAGTTCCTGTCCCCTCACATAGCACCCTGCATTCAGCGTCTTGCATAAATGGCCCTGCACATAGCGCTTGGCATACAGCGCCTCGAATAAATCACTCTGTACACAACCCCCGCACCTAGACCCCTGCATTCACAGCCTCTGCCAGGCAGCTGACTGGGAGTTGTGCTCAGTGCTGCTGCCCAGTACCAAGGGAGCACCAAACTGCAGTTCAGTAGCCTGGGAAAGGTACAAAGCCAGAGCTCTACTAGGTGCCACTCATGCCATCCCTAAGCCATCACTCAAGACAAGAACCCTAAGTCAGATCCTTACACTTCAGAGACTACCGGTAGCCATTAACCATTTGCAACAGACTCAAAGCAACGTTGGCTTAACGGCGTCGTGTCTCTGTCACTCTCCTGAGAGCCCGCCTGGTGAAGCAGATGCCCTGCAGGAGCTGTCTACAGTCTTCTCCCCTGGCTTCCCCTCCCCGGCCTATGGCCTTGTCTGCTTAGCCGCAGAGAGTTCTCCTGGTCCCTACATTTGGAGAAGCACAAGTAGGCTAACCCAGAGCTTCCACCCTCACTTCTGCCAGCTACAGGGGCGTCGAGAGACACGGTCTTTCTTTGGGGTCATTCTGTTGAGAACTAAAAGTTCTAAGAACAGGAGACTGAGCAATATTGCCAATGCCACCATGGAGACAAGGATTAATTAATGAACACGCTAATTAATGGGCCATTACAAACCTAGAAAAATGCTTAGAAAAAGAGGTACTAGCTATAACGGAGGTCGGGAAAAATGTCAGCTCTGACCTAAGGAATGTAGAGGTGATTGGGAAAAGGAAGCAGTGGTGCAAAGGGCCTGAGGTCAGCAGAAGGGGAGCACACTCCAGGCCCTAAGAAGCCTTTTGCAGAGGTCTTGGGTTCAGTTCCCAGCACCCACACGGAGGTTCACAACCATCTGTAAACTCCAGTTCCAGGGGATTGGACACCCATTTCCAGCCTCCATGGGTACTGCCTGCACATGATGCATAGACTTACATGCAGGCAAAACATCCGTACATGTAAAATAAAAATAAATCTTTGCAATAAATTAGTCTAGTTGCCTATAGAGTAGATTTGTTAACTTAGTTGTAGACTGACTCTTTAAGTACATATTTTATTATTATCTGCAATGTGGTAATTATGCATTTGTCAAGTACAAGGGGATGTCAGCAGGTGCATGCAGATGAGTGACATATGACCTCAGACACTGTTTATCAGACCTCTATACACAGGATAGTTGTCCCTAAGACTGGCTTACAGGAAGGGGCTGTGGCCCCAACTCAAAAACTTCTACTTGGTTCCAGGCGCTTTTCTAAGGTTTGGTATGTAATTCACTCAATTCCTGAGCAAGCCACAGAATGGCTCCCTGCATTCGTTCTGTCCTCAGAGAAACAGATGCCCTGGGGAAGGAGTTTACAAGGATGCCTGTGGGAGTTTACAGGGGCAATGTCTGGGAGACTCAGGAAAGAGGAGTTAACTGTAGCAGAACAGCACCAGCCAGGATGCAGGGCTGATAGACAGGAAGCCTCCGACGGTAGCGTGGCCTGGAGACTATTGGGCAGGGAGCCCCGGCATCACAGTTCCATCAGGCGTGTGGGATCCCTGCACCCAGCGGGAACAGCCAGGCAGCACCCAATTCTGTTCCCAGCCGGGACGCTAGGAGAGCCCCTGTGGGTTCCAAAGGTGCATCTCCTCAGGCTCTGATTGACAATATTCCCATAGCCCTCTGCGCAGGGGCTCTGAATGAGTTTCCTCCGTGGTCCAGACACCTCAGGGCCATTCTCATTTTCAGACAGGAATGGAAGAATGGAAGGGTTGTGACTTGCCTGGAAACGTACACCCAAGGCTCAGGAGCAGGGCTTGAAATGAGGTGGAACACCCAGACCCTTGTTTTGCTACCCATAACAACTTCCTCCCTGAGGTTGGGCAAGAGGCCTGTTAGCATGGATGTAACTGAATAGAGCCTTGAACATCAGGATAACTTGGACAGGGGCTTGTTTTGTGGCTGTTGGCTGAGAGCTCCCAGCCAGCAGGACCCTTGAGCTGCTAACCCATGTGGGCCCTATAGGGGTGGGGGCAGGCAGTGTGCAGTGTGGCCTCAACTTCCCTTGGGTAATTGGACTGGGGTTACTTAAAATGGCTGCAGGTGAGGCAGCTTTAGGAGAGCTGTTTACCCAAGAGGCTCAAGGGGTCAAGAGCTGAATGTCTCTCCCAATGCTTATGTCATGATGCCAACTCCAGTCCTTCAGAAAGCCTGTGTTCTGGAGACAGGACCTTCAAAGATGGAATTTAAAAAAAAAACCCACTGGGATGGAATCCTTAGGAGAAGAGATCAGGACAGACAAACACAGGGAAGACCATACAAGAACTGGGCGAGAAGAGGTCCATGTCTCCAAGCCAAGGAGGAAGGTCTTGGTAAACCTTCCCTGTGACACCTCGTCCTGGACTTGCAGCTTCATGCTTGCTCATGCTGTAACGAAGTGAGCTGCCAGGGAAGCAGGCATCCCATGAAAGACAAGCCCTGGCCAGTACCCCACAGGATTCTCGCTGAGTCCACCTGCATTGCTTCAGAGGTCTGCCTCTGCAGGAAGAAGCCAGCGGGATGAGGTCCCCATTGTCAGCAGCTGTCGGGGGAGGGCTGCATATTTTGGGGTGCAACTGGATCTGGGGACATGTGCATGGGAGAGGGGATGAAGCTAAGCTAACCAGGAGAATGTCAATCTAAGATACACGTCCTTTATTTTATTATCTGTGAGTAGGTGTGCTTGCACGTGTGTGCTGTGCCGGGAGATCAAACCCAGGCCCCACAAGTCAGGCAAGAACTCTATCTCCAATCCAAATCCATGACCTTAAAGAGCTTGTTGACTTGTGGTAAAGATAGGCAGTGACACATAAGTAAAAACTAGAAAACCAGAACCATGAAATGAGATGAACCAAGGCCAGAGATCAGAGAGCAGGGCAGACACTCTTTCAGACCAGGCGACCAAGAAAGCCATGGGCTCATGTGACATTTGAGCAGAGGTCTGAACAGGAGGGATCTGGTCATAAAGATATCTCAGGAAAGAAGGAAACAATAGAAGAATATGTGCCTGACAAGGAGAACGACTTCTATTTTCCTATTAAAAGGATATACCTCTGAGTCTAGGGCTCAGTGATAGCGCTTACCTTAAATGCATTATGCACCAGATTAAATAGCAACTAATAAGGGGAGGAGAGTATAGCAATTCTAAAGCAACAATAAAAAATAAAAAGTAAAAAAAGGACCCTAAAATCAAATATATCTTGACAAAATGTATGAAATTTGTGAGAAAACATGAGGAAAATATCAACACCCCCAAAGGACTCAGTACCAGGCAGTTATACATGCAAAGCCATATGATACTTAAATAACATATTTTGTTTGTGTTTTTCGTTTGTTTGTTTGTTTTTCGAGACAAGGCTTCTCTGTAGCTTTGGTGCCTGTCCTGGAACTAGCTCTTGTAGACCAGGCTGGCCCTGAACTCACAGAGATCCCCCTGCCTCTGCTTCCCGAGTACTGGGATTAAAGACGTGCACCACCACCGCCTGGCTCCAATAACATAATTTATATCCACTTATTTCCTTTGAAAAGCAATGTAAGTTTTTCTATTAAAGGGGTATTTAAAATAAAAATACATGATGCTAGGGAGATGGCTCAGAATTTAAAAGGATAGGCTATTCTTGCAGAGGATCTGGATTTGATTCCCAGCACCCACATGGTGGTTCACGACTGTCTGTAACTTCAGTTCCAGGGATCTTACATCCTCTTCTGGCCTCCGTGGGCAAAGCATACATGTGCACATACAGAACATTCATACATGGAAAATATAAATAAATCTCTTTTTAATTAAGCTTTCAAAAATGAGGCTGAGGTAGGAGGATACCAAGAGAGCCTGGGATCTATATCAATACCTTGTTTCAAACAAAAACAAACAAAAAACAAAAACCCTGCAAATCTAAAGAAATAAAAGTCATTCCGCTGCCAAAATATTGTTCTTGAAGTTTAAAAGACTCCCAGAGACTAGGAGCTCGGCACCCTCTCTGGCCTCTTCTTTCTTTTCTTCTCAATTTTTTTTAATTGTTTGAGACATGGTTTCTCTGGGTAATAGTCCTGGCTGTCCTGGAACTTTCTTTGTAGATCAGGCTAGCCTTGAACTCACAGAGTTCTGCCTGCCTCTGTCTCCCAAGTGCTGGGATTAAAGGTGTGCACCGCCACCATCCGCTCCCTGGCCTTTTCTATGAGGCATTTTTTTGAATGGATGGTGCATGGAATGTTTCTGCTGCTGTGAGAGCTCTGCCCCACCCAGGTCTCCCGGGGAGATTTTTTATTGCCTGGTTGTCTTTTCCTTCTCTCTAGTGAGTGTGGAAATGGAGCATCAGGGAGAGCTTGCCTAGCAAGCCTGAGACCCTAGCATCTAGCTCCAACTCTGAAAATAAGCAAATAAGTCCTTCCTTCTGTATGTGGGAGCTTTTCTTTCTAGATGGTGGGAAAAGAAGGTACAGCAGCTCCCAGAGGCCATTGGGTGATCAGGATCCCTGGGTATCATTCCCTCGTCAACAGGAATGTCTTGCATTCAGACTCCAATCCAGGCCATGCACTGTGATGCCCATGGAGAGGTAGCTAGGCTGTGGGAGCTAAAGCTGGCATGGGACTTGACTGCTGCGGGAGGAGGAATGGATTGCCAGGCCCTGCTGGGGAAGGAAGAAGGTAGGGAGCACAGCAGACACAAAGGTACACTCTGGAAGGTTCTGCTTGAGGTCATTTGTTTGTTTGCTTGCTTGTTTTGGTCTCTTACAAGAAAATTGTTCTGATTTCCCCAAGGACCAACTGTCCCCTGTTTAGGGTAAATCCCCGAGACCCTGTTTAATTTCTGTGTGTGTGGTGTGAGTATGCATGTTGGGGCGGGCACACATTGTATACGTATGTGTGCATGTAGAGGCCTGAAGCTGACATTTGGTGTCTTTCTCTACTTCTCTCCAATTTGTTCATTGAGGCAGGGTCTCTTGCTGCACCTGGAGCTCACCAATTCCAGTTAATCCAGCAGCCAGCTTGCTCAGGGGATCCTGCCTTTGCTCCTGTGTCCTAAAATTACAGGCTTCTACATGGTGTTGGCCATGCAAACTCTGCTTCTGAATATCTAGAAATCTCTGTGCAGCTTACATTCTTCGCAGGAGACAAGAGCACACAGAATAAAATGAAACTTTTTAATAAATTAGAAGATAGTAAGTATCCAGAACTGCTAAACTGGATAGGAAAATAGGGGAAGGAAGAGGTAGTGCAAATGCAGGCTCATCTCGAAGGTATCACTTATAAACCCTGGAGAGAGCCACGTTGAGTGTTGGGGTCAGAGCATACCCAAGCATAGGGAACGGCATATGCAAAGGTCCTGCAGTTGTGCCTGGGAAGTTGGCGACCATGTGGCTGGAGTAAGCATGAGCAAGAAGACGGGGTCAGGGGAATGAAAGGGACCCAAGAGAGACTGAGAAAGCTTGGGTTATATATACTACCTGTGAGCTTCTGGAAGGTTCTGAAGCAAGGGGGCCTAATTTGACTCAGGGTTAGGCAGAATGCCCTAAGCTGGTCATGGATTTCTGGACAGCTGGGGCATCTTCCTCGTGGGCCAAGGCTGCTCAGCTACACCTTTGCTGTTGAGCCTTTGACCTTTGGCTGCACTTCTCCCTAGGGGGTGCGAGACATTGGACAGAGTGAGAGGAAAGCAGAGCCCAGGGTAGGCAGCACAGTGGAGAATTGTGCTGGCCCAGCCTGACCCTGCCCTGGGCAGACGAGCTGGGATCAATCAACTTTACAGACTAGCCAATGCCACCTGCTTTGCTTGCTAGCCCTGGCTGCAGAATGCCCCAGCCGCATGGGTACCTTGTCTAAGATCATGAAGTNTGATGACCAGCGGCTTGCGATGAGCACAGGCTGCCTCAAGTGCTCTGGCCAAGACTCAGTTTAACTGGTGGGTCGTTCGCACTGACCTGGAGGGCCCCCAGATCCTTGATTAAGGGGGTCCAGACCCGCTGGCGCTACAAATTCTGTCTCCAGCACGGACCGCTGGGAGAAGCAGGGGGAACGGTTGGCCACCTACCAGGTAAAAAATGCCACGAAGAAGGTCTGTCCAAAAGTCCTAGGTGTTTGTAAGAAGCCCCTTAGGCAGACACACCTAGCTTTGCCTGGTCCTCTATCTATGTGTGGCTGGGAAGGCCCGTGCTCTCTCTCAGCGGGTTTCTTCATGCTGGCTGAGGAACCAGGTATAGTGTGGGTTAAAGGGCACAGCAGGGTACCCAGCTCCCTCTGCTCGCGTGTTTTCTAGGGCTTCACTTTCCTTATTAAGTCGGTGCAAGAGCGGCCCAGGATGGCTTGGGACTGAAGTCTGGAACTCCCTCTGAAAATCGGGAGCACCCTGCAGTCTTTGGGGAAGCGCCCGCACTGTCACAAGCCTCTGAGGACAGTAAGTCGAAGAGGCCTAGGGCAGCGCAGCGAGCGCGCATTCTCGTGGGTAACCATGACCGCTGGAGAAAAGAGCAGATGTATTTTTACAAATGGTTCCTTTAGACACGGTCCCTACTAGATCCGGCCTTGATCGGGATGCGGAGGGGGCTGCGGGGACGAGTCCGCTCAGGAGGCCCCACGTGGCCTGCACTTCAGGTTTGTGCGGGATTTCCGTGGGTCCTTAGACCCGTCTCCCGTGAGCACCGGAGGACTAAGTGAGAATCCACGCAGAGGCCCGGGAGCGCGTGGGCTGCGGG
>LOEQ01005684.1:126338-140294 GCA_001685075.1 Bramus lutescens
TATGCATGGACAGGCTGGGCAGCCAGCTAGGAGGCACATCGCTGTTCACTGGGGTGTGTTGCCAAGGCCCCTTTCTCCATTAGATAAGGTGGATTAGGAAAGGAGCAAGGGGTGGGAAAGGGGCAGGATCAGAGCTGGCACAGTTGCTGGAGACTTCCTTGTCCCTCTTGGTGCCTGAAGCCAGTAGCCACCTGGTCTCCGGTTTCTTTAAAGACCAGGTAAGTCTTGCTTGGGCTTATGCTACATGTGGTCTCTCAGGCTGGGCTGAAGCAAAAGGAAGCTCAGCTAGGGACCTGGGCCAGAGACCCGTGCAGGCCTCTCAGCATCCTTGGGGTAAGTACCACTGTCACACCCGTGACATTTCTGGTCAGGTACATGGAGACTCCGACTGGTCAAGAACCACCCATACCACAGGACTGTGTGAGTGGTCTGTGAGCCCTGAGACTCGAACTAGAAAATTATACTTCCCTCCAGCCAGCAGATGAGCATTGCTCACAAGTTTGGGCTGAGCTTTGCCTTGTTTCTTCCCTGGCAACCTGGAGGTGTGTTTGGGAAGCCATAGAGAACAGCCAAAAGGAAGGACAGATGGCTAGCATATGGAGCCAAAGGTGGCAGAATCCTTTAGACTTCTGTTCCACAAAACAGGGTGTCCAGCCCTTCAGGGCAAGGATCCTCATCTAGACTGCCCAGATGTGATGGCAGGGAACATGGAACCCTGGTGTCTCCCTGTCCTGGGCCCTGGGTGCCCCTCATGGTCTTCAGGAGGCTAGTTGCCTGCAGAAGCTCACACGCTCAGGGTGCTACAGCCAGGTGGAGGATGCTCTGACCTTGGTGTGTGGCAGCAGCACCATTCCCTCTTGTCTGTCTGTCACCTGTGTGTGAGTCAGATGAGGCTCATCTGTATGCACAGATCTGATAGAGCTAGACATTGCCTGCAATGTATGAGCACGTCTTGTACCTGATGTGGGATGGCACATAGGACTAGTCCCAGAGAGGGAGTTCTGAGCCAGCCTTAGGTTCTGAGTTAGTGGGGCTTGCCTTAGGGTAGGTGCTGGCCTGCTGAGACTGAGCATGGGGGATGGCATGTCACAGTGTCAGTACTTCCCTTCCAACACCAAATTGACCAGAAAAGAAACTTTCTCAATCAGTATTTTGGGTCGCAGAGGTCCCTGAGAGGTGTTGGTGTCTTCTATTACCTGTTCAATTGCTGGGCTCCTAGGTCTGCTGTCTCCTCGCTGAGCCATGTTTTCAGGAGTGGACCCAGAGCAGGACTGTGGGGTGGTAAGTGAGTGGACAAGTTGTAGGGCAAGAGGATCCTAGACAGAGACCTGGCAGGGGTGTTGACTGAGGATGGAGGGAGCAATGGACCCTGTTTGGAGGAGGCAGTGGGACAGGCCCAGAGCCCACCCTGGAGTTGCTATCAACTTGCAATGTCCTGTCTCTTTTTGTTCTCTGGAGCTCAGAGCTAATGTGGGGGTCTCACTGTGCCCTCTTTTCATGAGACTAACGGTCGTTTTCCCACAGTCAGACTATGGAGAGGAATCTCAGAGGTGCCCTGCCTGGGACATTGGCAGGTGTTTGCACCCATAGGGACTGCTCATGGACGGGTCACTGAATAGCCTTCGGCCAGCAGTGCTCACTCCATGGGCTTGCTTGCCCCAGGAAGTACTGCTTGCTCACTTTGACTGGTGCTGCCGTTTGAGTGGCATCTCCAGAGGGAAAGAGGCCAGGCTGGGGTTACAGGCTGTAAGATGTGGTCAAGGATGAGGGCTGGAAGGCAGGTCATCGCCCACTACAGTGTTGCTCCAGGAAGCATGAGATCCAAGGAAGGGCCTTGGCTCTGACCCTGAGCCGTGCACTGGCCTCACTGCCCAGGCAGAGCCCACTCAGCAAGACTTGGAACATGGTGTCCATGTCAAGGTCCCCGTGTAGCATCTGCTTCAGGAAAGAGCTGGAAGTTTGAGTGTCTGAGATCCCCAGGATATTCTTGGGGATTAGAAGCCTAGGGGTTGTGCCTAGAAGGTTTGCGAGCTCCCTATGTGGTCAGTCTCCACTCAGAAGCAGTGTAGTGGGCAGCAATTTCTTGCTGCAGTTAGGTGGGAGGGTGGGTCCACACTCTGGATTTAGGCAGGATGGACTATGATGACAATGATGATGGTGGTAGTAGCATGTCACTTTGGGGATCACTGTGTGCTGGGATGATTACAAGCTTTGGAGGGTCCCCACCAACTCCTTCGCTTGCGCTTGTGTATGCCCTTCTGCAGGAGCTCATTACTCCCTGAAATTGATGTGGCCTTCAAATGCAGAGAACACTTTGGAGTGTTTAAATTCCAGTCCAGCCTTCTTGCTGTGGCCCACAGCTTCCCCAGTGTGCTCTCTGACCTTTACCCTTTCTCTAGCAAGATCAGCCATGCCACCCTCCCCTCTGTTTTCCTCACCATCGTCATGGGCCCAGGGATGCTTGTGGTGGCTCAGCCTTTGCTGTGAACCCCCAATACACACATTAGCTTATTGAGTCCTCATAAGAACTTTACAAGCATATGCAGTAACCCACATTCTACAGAGGGAAATCAAGGTACAGAGTGATCATCTGTCAGAAGGATGTAGCTAGTATATGTGATATGGGGGTTGGGGGTGCATCACCATGGGTGCCGCACCCGCCTGATGTACTCCTGTGTTCGGGTACACATGCACATGAAGGCTGGAGGTGTTTATCATGTGTCTTCCTTAGTAGTTCTCCACATTATTTTTTGAGACTGGGTCTCTCACAGCCTAGAGCTCATGGATTGTCTAAGTTGGCTGGCCAGTGAGCTCTAGCCCGTCTCCACCCCATCAGCACTGATAGTACAGGCACACCCTACTGTGTCCAGTTTTTATGTAAGTGCGACGGGATCTGGACTTGGGTCCTCATGTTTGCTCAGCAAGCACTTTACCAAATGGGCCACATCCTCAGCGCCTAGGCTGTGCTCCTGGCTGTGGGAAAGGAGAGAGCCGGCAGGCACGGTGGTAACTGCTCTGACAAGGCACTGATCTGAGCATGCTCATGTCAGTTCCTGTGAGGTGCGCCGAATGGAGGAAATAGAGCCACAGAGCTGGTAAGCACTTTCTCTGTGGTCATACAACTTCTAAGTTGCAGAGTGCCCAGAGCTTGGGAGGCAGAGACAGGATGATTTCTGAGTTCAAGGCCAACCTGGTCTACAGAGTAAATTCCAGGACAGCCAGGGTTACACAGAGAAACCCTGTCTCAGGGGAAAAAAAAAAAAAGTGGCAGAGTCAGGAATTTAACAGCTGTTTGCTCCCTCAATCACCCTACGCTCAGAGTGCTTCTCCACACTTTTGCTTCCTTTCCATACTCTTGCTCACCTCCCAGGGGAGGGCCTGTAGTGAGGAGAGGCCCCTCCTCCACCTGCAGCTGGGCCTGGCTGGTCCAACATGTTCTATACTTCCCATCCGGCTCTGGTGCTGGCACTGGGTCCTGAGTTCCTAAATCTGCCCAAGCCCCTGCCCCTGCTCCTGCTCCCATTCCTCCACAGCCCAGGGGACTGCTACACAGCCGAGGTGGCACCTGTCCCAGTCCAAAACCCACTGCATTCTGCTTTTGTGCAGCCAGGATTCCCTGTCTCTCTCCCTGTTAGGACATGGTTTTGCATGCAGGAGGGACTAAAGCCAGCCTGCCCTATTCTGGTGTAACCATCTGGGAAGTGGCTGTTTGCCGCCTTCCTAGAAGTTTCCTCTCCCCACTTGCAGACACAGGCCTCCATTGTTCCCTGCAGTGGAACATCCTGTTCCAGAGTGGCCAAGCCGCTCCTTCCAGAAAGAACCTCACTGGGCCATAGCTGAAGTGAGTATTAATAGCTGTCAGCCGCTGTGTGTCATGTACTACTGGCATCCATGGTGGACACAGGAGGCCCAGAGGGGGACAGTAGAGTCCAAAGCCACTGAGCGTTGGCGGAAGTGGGTACCGGATTCAGGCTTAGTGGTCTGGTTTCAGGCCAGCTCTCTTAGCCTTCATCACTGCTGCACATATGCAGGGGCATGTCCTCTGGCCTTGTGGCTGGCAGATGCCCACATATGATCTGCAGGTTGCACACTGCACATGCAGCCTTAGGGGCTGCAGCTTCTGGGATCTGACTGTTGACAGTGACTTTCTGGCAGATGGCAACTTGTGTCTCACACGGTTCTTATGCTTGCATTCCCGATGGCCCCTGTGTGTCTTCTGCCCTATGACCCAACGACGAGAGTTATGAACCTGCCCCACAGATGCCAGGCACCAAGCCTTTGCCATCTACCAGGAAGGTCCTGTGCTCTACTCCTTGCATTCAATAGGAGCTCACAATTCTTAAAACAATTGCCACATCTGAAGCCCCATTGTCTTTAATTGTCCCCTGAGATAAGTCTGTCATTGTTACTGTCCCAAGGTACTGGATACCAGGGTTTAGCAGGACTTGGCAATTTGCCTAGACCAATCCCAAGGCTGTGTCCTGTCCAGCTAAGATCTTGTATCTCTTACTCTGTTGCTGCCTCAGGCTTCTCCTTTGACTGTTATCAGAAGATGTGTGACCCAGTAAGGCAAGGGTCATCTTCAACTCAGTTACCAGGACATTCCTGCCAGGTACCAAAAGGCTGTGGCAGCAGAGGGAGGCTCTGAAATGGGGACACCTTGTTCTCTGGCATGGCTGCCCCTTAGCTGCCCGTCTCTCTCAGGGTGTCTTATAACCTGTCCCTTAGAAGGCATGCAGGAAGTGAGGGAGGAAACTGAGGCCCCGGATGCTCAGGACCAATGAAATGGGGACTGTCAAACCTGTTCTTCCTTGTGAGGCTCCGTGCCCAACGCCTGCTGAGGGCACATGGCTATGGCACAGGATCCAGGTAACAGCACTACCAAGCCAGGAAGAGAAAGCTGAGAGGCAGGAGCAGACAGGCCAGGGGAGAGGCTTCGTTCCAGCCTCAGGTGTTCTGTCTCAGTTCGCATCACCGTGAGTTCTATCCAGTTAGGTGGTCCTCTAAGAGACATCCCCGTGCCAGGTTCCCTGGGACGTGGCTGCAAGGCAGCAGCTTTCACACTGGCTCTACCTGCCTTGAGCAGGTCCTGCGCTGCTCAGAGCACAGGATTTTGAGGCCGTTGATGTCATGAGCCCTGCCCGTTGTCGATGTCACTATTATTCTTGTTCCCCAGGCTGAGGTCAGGGTGGTCTACTGCAGAATCTGAGCTAAGGTGACCGTAGCTCTAGCAACTGAGTATGACGTCTCTGCTGTCCACCTCATCTACCACACTGAGTGGCACCTATCTAGAAATGGGGTGCCAGGCCTGGGACTCCTGTGTGTTCCTGGGGGTATGTGCAGTGATCAGTGTGTGATAATCTTTTCTCATCCCGGGGTGCCTGCTGAGCACACACACCCCCATTTAAATGCACCTCCTGGGCACAGAGAACAGGGAGTGTGCTCTCCTTCCTGGAGCTTACATTGTCTAGGCACAGCTGAGCATAATCAAGATGTTGAAACTAGTCTGAAAATGCCATGGGGCTGGAGGTGGTGCTGGGTGGCGGAGCGTTTGTGTGTCCAAGCTTTGCTTCCCCAGCACACACAAAAGAGATAATAATATGGTGTGCAGTGCTGTTGTGCAGTTCGGTGCACAGTGCAGGCCCCCCAGGAAGTGACATTGGGGCTAGACTGAGGAATGAGCAGATAAGGACAGAGAGGAGAGGGGAGAGTGCACAAGTGTTTTGTCGCAAGGATAGAGGAAAAAGTCTGAATAGGTGGGGTAGTGAGGCCCTGGGGTCCTGTTGCTAGAGCAAAAGCCAAATGGAGAGTCTTAGGCCTCTGAAGTTATTCCAAACAGCCTGGGCATTGTGGCCTAGCTCTGGTTCCTGCCTGTTCCATGGATCTCTGTTCCCAGGCCTTCAGTGACCAAGAGAGAGGCATGTTCTAGGAAGCCATTTAAATGCTTAAACCTACCATGAAGGCATGTTTGGAGGCATCTCAGAAGATCCCATGTCTAGATCTGCAGAGTGCCAGGTCCTTCTGCCCTGCTGCAGCAGAAGCAGAGCAGCCAGGTGATCCCATCATGGTCTAAGGAGTCTTCTTCCTTTTGGGCCTGTCAGCCCTGGCTGGTCTTCCCAGGCCCTTCAGGAGTATCTATGTGGGACCAAATACTGCTGACCTGCTGTTGACAATATAGGAGCGATCCAGTTCCACCGAGTTACTGTGGGAGGGAGGGAGTCCCAGGTGGCTAGCAGCCTTAGGTCCCTTTCCCTTGTAGAACAGTAGCCAGCTACCGTGGGAAGCAGGCCCTGGCCAGGAGAGAAAAAAACCTGTGCCTCGTTGTACTTACCCTTGCCTACTGGGAGGTCTCATGGGCCCTGGGACTTGCCAGGATCTCATTGGATGGCTACAGAAGTGGTCTAATCACTTAAGATCCAGCCTGGCTTAGCCTAGCCCACTGTACCCCCACCTGCACCTCCACATGGTGCTGGGGAGGCTGTGGCACTGGCTTTGAGGTCACTTGCAGTGGCGGTGCCCACGCTGGCCTGGCTGACCGCCGTGTTCCACAGGTTTTCCCGCTCAGATGAGTTATCACGGCACCGGCGATCTCACTCAGGTGTGAAGCCGTACCAGTGTCCCGTGTGTGAGAAGAAGTTTGCGCGGAGTGACCACCTCTCCAAACACATCAAGGTGCATCGTTTCCCACGGAGCAGTCGGGCCGTACGCGCCATCAACTGAGTGCAGTAGCCACTCCACCCTCCCCCAGCCCCACGCTTTGTTTTTAGATGCAATAACTTATTGCCTCCTTCAGAAGGATGTGACAATGTTATCAGCCCCCTTCTGAATCTTATAGGAGGTGTGACCCAGAACCGCCATGGCTGCCTTTCCCGGGAGGACCTAGAGTCCCCAAGGTCCCCGGGGCTGGTTCCCCGGTGGCCCAGGTGGCCCAGGCAGGCCTGCACCCTTGTGCCTTTGTGCCTTCCTGCCAGCTGGAAGGATTGTGGGGAGGGGGGTCCTTGCCCTTCTCCCATTGGGCTCCCTACTTGGGCCAAAGCCAACATTATTGCTGGGGAAGAAGTTTCGGTGGTGTTGAAATAGTTCCCAGAGGAGCTATGCTGGGAAAAAGGAAGTAGGTCAGAAGTGTAGGGCTGTACTGTGGCATGAGGACTGCCATATGCAAGAGGCCTTTGAGGGTCCAGGAGAATGGCCACCCTTGCTCTAGGCCGTGATGCATGTGCTTAAATGCAAGACAAATGGAGCCATATCCATCAGTACCCAGCCTGGCTCACCCTCCTCCAGACATCAGCATCCTCCGGGTTGTGGTAGGAGCAGACAGGCACTGGCCTGATGGATGCCAAGCAACTAGCTAGCGCCTCCCAGCCTGACTTAGATTTGCATTCCTCATCAGGTCTAGATATTAGTACCAATTGGACTAGCTTGTTTTGACAGGTCTATTTCACATCCTATGAATGTATGTAAATAAACTGTACATAAGTACGCATCTACATAAAATATCTTTTAATAACATGTTGACATTTGTGTAAATTTGAAATTAAAAATTCTATAAAGTCGGTGTATATATGTTACAATTATGTATATTTTCTTTGGTCCTTCATAAAAATATATTTACTTTGCCAATAAAAAGAGAAAAAAAAGAACTCAACCATTTGGCCCTGTCTTCCTCTGCTGACCTGAGACATGGGAGTGAGTCTGGGGCTCTGCTCTTCCCAGGTCCCTATGTGGATCTTCCTCTCTTCAGCCATGTCTGGTCCCACCTGTGGGCAGTGTCTCGTGCCCACTGGTTATTGCCATTTGCTTTGTGCCAAGGCAATCATCTATTCTATGGGCCCTCCTCAGGAAGGTGGCAGGCTTGTTCACTTCCTGCACTGTGACTTTGACATCTTAAGAGTCTTCTCCACGCAGGCCACAGGATGGTTGGGATTTCTGCCATCGGGTTCTACTCTCAGGTTTGGGTCCAGGCACACATCCTCTACAGGCTGGGCTCTAGGATCATTGGGAGCAGACAACAAAGGGAAGCTGTGGGCTCTGTTGGGATTGACCCCAGGGAGTCTTGGCCTGGTCTGATGAGGGCTAGCCTCCTCAGCAATTCAGCTGGTGTAAGGTGAACAGTAGGAAGACCTTCCTGGTTCAGCTGTGCACAGTGTAAGGCAATAACCAAGTGGCCCTTTTCCTATTGACTCCACTAAAATAGCTGGGTGCTGGCTGGGCAAGGGTTTCCCAGGAGCCCCTTGGAGATCTGGAGGCAGCTGGCCGGTATGTTTCCAACAGAGAGATTTCTATGCCATGTGGTGTGACGCAGTCTCGGAATGTGGGGGCTGGCTGGGGTAGGCCAGCTAATCTGTTCTGTCCAGTGGGAGCTGGCAGTCATTGAGCATTTATGTGCGACCAATACAGCTGACTAGAAGATGGACATCCCATCTGACCAGCTTGTGACCTCTGCCCTTTCCCTGTGACCACATATACCTTCTGAGGACAAACAGGCCCTGGGGAAATGAGACATTGATTTCCAGCTGTGTTAGGGTAATCTCTCTTCATCCTAAACAATCAATGCAGCCACAGATACAAGGGAAATTGGAGGGACAAAGGAGGTCTGTTTTGTGGTCATGCTGGTGATGCTGAGGAGATAAACCATGTCCACATGCACCACTGTGGCCAAGGATGGATGGCATGCTCTTCCCCCTCACTGGTACATCACCAACAGCCGGGTTATTCTAGCCAGCTGAGCTGTGGGCCGTCTTGGGGCGAGGAGTGAGGTGGTGGTTATAAGTCAGCATGGACTCCTAGGGTCCTCACCTGAGCCTGTATTTTCACCCTGCAGTGCAGGAGAGGCCGAGGTGATGCATACAGCAAGACAGAGGGTGGAGGGCCATTGCGGTGTCCCTCGTGCAACCTCTTAATGATGCTATTTTGGGTGGGTTTCTGATGCTCCAGATTGCAGCTAGACCTTGTGCAACATGTTGGTGAGAAAGTCCATGGTATTATGAGGTCAATGGTAAGTGGGGTGCAAGCCTCTGAGTTGGACCAGGAGAGGATGAAAGTGTCCCCTTCTGTCCACAGTGATTTCTGTGGCCAGAAGAGAAGTCTTTGTCCTGTTCTATGTGCCAAGAAAGCAGAAGGAGACATAGTCCTGTGGCCCTGCAATTATTTGCCTTAGGGGAGGAATCTGGAAGATTATGAAACAGGTAAAATGACCCAAATCTCCCCCCAAGGTCTTTGGTTAAAAGCAGAGCACCATGAAATACTAGTAATTTGTTTTTAATTTTTTTAATGTTTTTCTTTTAAACAACTGAGTTTCTGGGGGTTGGAGTGGTTTGACTCCCCAGTTGACAGTAGGCACACTTTTCCCCTGATGCCAGGCTGCCTTACATGTTGGACTGCCAGCCCTGCAGTTGCCAATTGCCCTCACGGCACCCGGCTGCTTTGAACCCTCCTGGATACCTTAGGAATTGCACTGTGATCAGCTGCTGGCTGCAGAAACATGATGCTGGCTCCTAAGGCACCATCCCAACCACGCAGCGGCTTCAAACAGCTTGCAAGAGACTTTCTGCTCTTCACCAGCCTCTCTGAACTCCAAATGACCCTGTAACCATGTCCACCCACACCAGACAGGAGGCTTCCCCTGGTGGGCACAGAAGGAAAGACTATGCTGTGGTTGGTGCGATCGCAACTCATTTGCATGAAGCTTTGCTTCTGATTGGTGCCGGCAGCCTTGCCACACCCCCTTTCCAGAGCTATAAATTAGTTTTCCAGTTCCTTTCTTGAGTTGGCTGTGCTGTGCTTACTGCTGAGGCCCATGAAAGGCTAGTCCAGACCTGTAAGAGACGATAAAGCAGAGCGAGGGGAAAGGTAAGAGCTGTGAAGCCTCAAGAAGCAGGGCCCCAGCCTGAAAGCTCTGACCCAATCAGGGTTACAACAGCTTCCCAGAACTGGGCAGCTGGGAGTTAAAGTGCAAGGAGATGAGACTCCAGCCTGAGCACCTGGAACCCCAGTCTCTGGCTTCTACAGTCACCCACCCCAGCTTGCTTTGCAACTCAGACTGACTTCAAACTTGTCATCCTCCTGCCTCAGCCTAAGTGCCAGAACAAAAGGTGCGTACTAACAAACCCAGCTTCCTTTTCAATAATTTCTACTCACGTAGAACAAAAGGTTCCCAACCCGCTTGCTGTAGTTTGTTTCCTGTTGCTATACTAAACACCATGGCCAAAGACAAATTGGGGAGAAGAGATTTATTTCATCTCGCAGTCTACAGTCCATCACTGAGAGAATTCAGGGTAGGAGCTTGAAGCAGAGAGACCGTGAAGGCATTCTGCTTTATTTATTGACTTGCTGCCTGCTTCTGCAACTAGCATTCTATACAGTCCAAGACAACCTGCTCAGGGCTAGTACTGTCCACAGTGGACTGGGCCCTTCTCTATCAATAATCAATTAAGAAATCCGTCCCCCCTCCCAAACACACACATAGACCTGGACGGACATGCTCACCAGCCAATATGATAGAGACAGTTCCTCAGTTAAGGCTCCTTCTTCCCAGGTGTATCAAATCAACAACCAAGATCATTATTGCACAGCTTATTGGTAGCAATCACAAAATGAAATGTAGCCATGGAGACCTGCATAGATAGTATCTGCCTGTAGGCACATAATCAGACCATTGCTAAGAGCAGGTAGCATACAAGTCAGCCTTCTGAAATGCAAAATTCCAACTCTGTGACCTAAATGAAGTAGACAGTCACATTCCTCTATATAAGCAGGCTGAAGCAAAGCAGTGTGGGCTAATATGGTAGCTCCTCCATGCTGTGAGTGTGTCATTATAGATGGCTCAGCTGAGGAAAGCAAGTGAGGGGCCCGGTGCTCCTGCCCAGCCTCCAGGCATTGCCACTTCTACGCATGCCCCATTGGCTAGAATGTAGCCGCATGGCCTCTGCTCCAATGCCCTCAGTTAGGAAATGAGGGTCCCTTACTGGCTTGAATAGACAGTTGCAACCTGCCCCGCCTGTCCTGCCTGCCCCTTGGTTACAAGCACTAGCAGCCTTTGCCTTCCAAGAAGTCTACAGAATAGTCTCTGTGAGGCAATGGTTGAGCTTGGCTCCCGGGATGTTACAAATGTGATTTAGTGGCATCCCTGAGGCATCTGGGGCTAAGGGTAGAACTTCTAGAGCAGTGGGTTGTGAGGAGGGGAAACTGGAACCAGAGAATCAGGAACTTGCCACGCAAGTTAAAGTTGCCTTGGTTGAGGAGGCAAGACCACAGATGAGGGAATCCTGACTGTGAACAGAAGCAAAGCCTCCTGTACCACTATGAGATGCTCCTGAATGGAGCCAAGACCATGCTAGGGCCATAGGAAGGAGGGAACAAACTATTTTTCTGTATATTACATTGGTTAAGGATATCAAAGGCACAGGCAGGGAGATCTGGGGGGTCACTGTGGACTTCACGGGTGTGAAAAGGAGAATTGAATTCAGGAACCAGGTGCAAGCAGGTCCTATTGGATTTGAGGCTATGCACATGCAGTGGAGATGGCAGGATGGGACCCTTCTTGCACAGAGTGAGCAGCATTCAGCATGTGTCTGGACCTCACCACTTTCAATAAGGAAGAGACAAGGAGCTGAAGAGGGAAAAATGGCTCAGCAATTAACAGCACTTGCTGCTTTTTCTGAGTTTGACCCTAGCATACACTGTGGCTCACAACCAACTGTAACTCCAGTTCCGCAGGATCAAACATTCTCCAGCATGCAAACACACACACAATACAATATCTAAAAAGAGACAGGAATGGCTCTAGTTCCTGAGAGACCCTAAAGAGACCCAGAGCACACTCAGAGTGCCAGCACAAGGTAGAAAGAGAGGTGCATGGTGGGTGGGGGGATGCAAGAAGGCAGACAGCACTGTGGGGGGGAGGAAAGAAGACAGTTGGGAAGGACAAGAATAAAGCTGCTTAGACATTCTCTAGCACAGAGTGGAAAGGTGGAAGAAGGAAATACAGATGGCCAGGGCAGAGTGGAGAGGTGGGGTCTTGAGTCAGACTCTAGGACAAACAGATCAATGCCAATGACACAAAATGCAGGCACAAAGCAGAGTTGTTAGTTCCCCAGGGGGTGCTGATTACTGAGGCCATGTGTCACTTTGAGAGAAAAAAAGAGGCCACCTGTATTCCACAGCAAAGTTGTGGTTGAAAGGGCCATGACTAGAGAGAGAGCTCCTAATGCTTGACAGAGCAGCACTGACTCACTGGGATGGCGGGTGGTCCTCCCTGCCTACTAGCAGCATCCTAAGGGAGGATGGTGGGTTGATGACATGGTCAATGTGAAGACCCCTTCTCTTTTCCCTCCTGGCCATCCTGACCTGATGGGCCTTTCTGGAAGTCTGAGTGCACATCTGGAGAACCCCACACTACATTGTGGGCCGAGGATGTCCCACATGGTCACCAAAGTCATGTGAGCTGGGCTCCTATTCCAGCCCCTATGTTAGAATTGTTTTACTATTTCTTTTTTACTGTTCCTTATTGTGTGTATGTGGGGCAGGGTGACACACACACATGACACCGTGCGCATGTGGAGAGTGAAGGGCATCTTATGGGAGTCAATTCTCTCCTATCAGGTGAGTTCCAGGGATTGGCAGCAAGCACCCTTACTTACTGAGCCATCTCACCATTCCTCAAATGTGTTTTAAATGTGGCTGCGGTGTCATTCAGGATTGCCTGCAGAATCCATCACCTTTACACTTCCTGAGAAGAGTCAACTACTCTGGGGGCACCACTGAAGGTTTTCACTGTCAGTCTCCAGTAGCTTCACTTGGTATAGACATGTAAATAATATGATGAAATATATATTGTTGTTATATTTGTATATATAATATAGCTTATATAATTAAGAATATGCAAGTAATGTAAGGTAACACATATGTTAAAATTTAAATATTTTAATTAATCATAAAATATGTAACATGTATAGTGATATAATTACAATAAAACATATAATTCAGTAATATGTGCATATACTCTACAAATGATGTCATTTCTAATTGAAAAATTCGGTTGATCTTATTTTGGGTTCAGGTGTTTTGACTGAATGTATATATGTACACCATGTGCATGCAGGGCCTGTGGAGGCCAGGATCCCCTGGATCTGGAGTCACAGATGCGAGCTGCCACATCAGTGCTGGGAGCCAAACCTGGGTCTCCTGAGAGAGCAGCCAGTGCTCTTCACTCTCTGGCCTTGTCCCTTATAATTTAAGCACTAGAGTAGCAATTGTGTGTGGTTTAACAATGAGGATGCATCCTGATAAATGTCACTCAATGTTCACAGTGGAGTTACGTTGACGACCTCAGTAGGTGCTATAATCTGTTGGGATTGTCATTTATGGCCCGTCGTAGGCCAACACTCGTGTGGTACATAACATATATAACCTAACTCAGAAAGGTCTCTAAATATGACCATGGCCTTCTCTACCAGGCAGTTGCTTCTTTTGCTCTTCTTTCCTGTCCCTATCCTCCCCTGAGTTTTCTTGGAGCTTCAGATTCCTACTACTTGAATTAACAGATGAGCAAAGAGGGCTTTGCCAAAGGGGCTGAGGGTGCTAGGACATTTCTCACAGGTCACCAAGAAAATGAAGAGGAGGTGCTAGGATGATGCCTGGCAGATGGTGAAAGGCTCATGGTTTTGTTAGTGGCACTAAAGATTGACCTGGGGCTCAGCATGTATTAGGTAGACACTCTCCTCCTGGGCTTCACCACCAGCTTGCTGCTGCTCCTTTCACTGCTACCATAACTATCTGAAAAGTCTTTCAGGTCTCCCTTGTGCTCCAAGAGTATAGCAAGACAGTTGTGCTCACTGAGTCAGGCACCCCTCCCCATCCATGTTTTATTAAAAGCAGGTGCTCTATAGCCACTTGATGTAGGAGGGTCATCTGTCTATGTGTTACTTTCATTGGTTAATAAAGAAACTGCCTTGGCCC
>LOEQ01005684.1:162583-183605 GCA_001685075.1 Bramus lutescens
ACAATTTTTGAGTTGTAGGGATTTTAAGCTTAATAATAAGAGAGACCTAGAGGCGTGATCCGCCTGCCGCTGAGCCTCCATGCCACAAGTCGCCATGCCACAAGCCGTGGCAGGGAGCAAAAGGCTGGGATTGAAAAAACCAGACAGAATAACCATTACAGTGGGGCCACCAGTTAACACCCTTTCCTCAGAGATGCTTTCCCATCTTCCAGGGGCGGGGAGGGGGAAATACCACAGGTGGAGTGAGGGCTGAGTGGAAACAAGGCCGCACCCACACTGGATGCCTGTCACACCCACATGACTTCGGGTGTGGCTCCAAACCTCCACTTCTAGCTTTGTTCCTATCTCCCTTGTCAACCACAGGGCTTCTGTGGAGCGTCCAGGCACCCACACACGCAGCCGGTATTTGCGATTCTACTAGGCTCTGAAAACATACATGTGGCTTATAACTGTCAGAAAAACAGCTGAGCTGAGCTGAGCTGAGCTGAGCTGAACTCTCAGAGAGGCAAAACTCAAACAAAATTGACTACAGCTGTAGCAGACTTAATGGAGTATCCATCCTGGTCACCTCAGGACTAGTAATGACTGGCCTACTGTCTCCAGTCCAGGAGAGAGTGCTTCATGGAACCGGGTATGTCCCCCAGAACGCATGGCAGGCCCAGGAGTCTTAGGAATACCTATGTAACTGGGTATGTCCCCCAGACTGCATGGCGGGCCCAGGAGTCTTAGGAATACCTTCCCCCTTTCCCAAAAGGCTGTCTGCTACCTTTCTCCTCTTCTCCTTCCCTAAGGACTGTTGCTTCAAGCTCAGTCTGGGACATTGTATGGGGTGGGGTGTCACTTTAATTAGCAGGTGGTGACAGAGAGGGAAGTGGGGAAGGAGAGACAATACACACTAGGCAGAGTTCTTGACAGAACTCCTGAAAATGGTCCATCCCAACATTCTGATGCAGAATCACGGTTAGAGTCCCAGTGAGAAGGGTCTGGACCTTCTGTACCTGCAGATAATATGTTCTCAAGCAGGAGACGCTTCTGAGCATCCATCCCGGAACAGAGCTGAAAAACTCAAGAGAGAAGAAAAGAAAGAAGCGGGATTCCTCAGAAATGGTAGCATCCTGCAAATAGATCTACAATGGATTGCTCCAAGAACCCTGTGGCTAGATCAAGTCAGATATTATTCTTCCATGTATGTAACTATGAAAAAGTGTTTAAGTTAAAACAGCAAGATATTGACTACAATAAACAGGAATGTACTGTAACAAAATTTACACCCACATGGTCTTTCTCTACCTCTGAAAGCATCACATTGTAGTCTCATGACGGTGGCACGAGAGGAGGTGGGGCCTCATGCTGAGAGAAGTGAGCTAAATGCACGCCTTGAAGCTCAAGGCTAGGCTGCAACAGAAAGGCTACTCAAGACAAGACTGCTGCTGAGATTGTTGATCTGATAACCCTGGAGACACTAAGCGATAGGACTGGTCAGGGTTCACTAGAGGAACAAAAACAACAGAGTGTATGGACAATTTCCAGAGGGGGTTCCTAGCTTGGCTCATGACATCAGAGGCTGCACACCCACCGTGGTTCTCTGCAATCTGGAATGCTGGTCAGTTCAAGAGACTGGAGCTGTTAAAATAAGAGAGACCTGGGAAGCAGCCCTGTCTCAGGCTGGAGGCCAGTGAGCTCCCTGGGGAGTTGTGGGTGTGGCAGAGCCCGCGGACTTCTGTGTCTCACGCCTGCCTCAAGAAGTGTCGGCCATGCTTCCTCTTCAGCTCCGTGTTCCATGGAGGTCCCCACCCTATGGGTGTCACTCACACCCAGTGATTTCCTCATTCTTTGACCAGTGAACATCCCAGACATGCCTAATATTGCTCTCTACCAAATTCCTAAGTGTCTTTCACTCTTGTTGACATTTAAGGCTGACTGTCACATTGACTAAAGAATGGGTTGCATGTACACTGTGGACTGGTAGCCAAAGAGATAATCGTGTACCCAGTTAGGAATAAGTGAACAGCGACAGATTTTATCACACTACTCCACAGCATGCAGTTTGAAACTTACAAATTGTTTATTTCTGGAATGTTCCATTTACTATTTTCAGACTACATTTGATTGCAGGTAATTGAAACTGGAGAGGGAAGCAGAAAATGGGGAGGGGAGGCTACTGTATTCCTGTGCTTGCATGTGTGTACATGTATGTATGCATGTGTGTTTTCACACGTGGGCATATGTGTGCTTGAGTGTGTGTGTGGAGAGAGTATACAGAAAGTGCAGCAGAAGGTTTACCAGTATGTGATTCTGGGCAAGAGTAAATGTGCCTTTTATACTATTTATGCACTTACTTTTTTCCTGTAAGTTTGAAATCATTCTAAATCCCTCTTTATTTCTGTATGCACCATATTATCTCCATTGAACCTTCGTTTCTTGTTAACACCCATTTTGTAGAATTATTTTGAAAGTGCTTTGCAGCTTTCCAAGGTTCACATTTTGTTAGGTTGTGGGTGGCTTCCCTCAGAATGCACATACATGAGTTTCTCCGTGTTGCTGTGGTTGAGTGTTCACTCTCTCCTCTCATCATGAAGGTTTCTATGAAAAGTTTATAAATTAGAACAGTGAGAGATTGGCTAGAGATTTGAACAGCAAGAGCCAGCGACTCCTCCTGTTGTCTGTCCCCTGTGCTCTCCTCCTGACTTCTGGAGAACAGTTATGGAGCCCACCCTGTCCTGCCAGCTTCCCGATGGCCTGGAGAATCAGTGTCCAGAGCATCTGTGCTCCCATGTCCATGCCCTTGTGGCTGTTCTGTGAAGAAGGAGGTGCATCCTGCTGCTCGGAGCAATCTATAAGGCACTCCTTGTCAAAAAGACAACCATACACAAGAATGCGCATGGGGCTCCTGGGCACCCCGGAGTGTCACTTATCACTTCTCAGAAGGCTCTTATTGGGTCCCTAAGGTGATGGTGGCCTGTGATGTGGGTGTCGGGGGAGTAACAAGACATGAAATCGCTGGCTTCCTTCCCACACTTCATTCAGCTGAGGGAGCCTCTGAGGAGCTGTTGGGCAACATTTCTCATTTGCAACATGGAAACTCTACCATGTTTCATAAACATTGTCCTGCGAGTTCAGAGCAGGGGAGACCATGTCAGGAGCTATGATGTTTGCTCATAGTCTTTGTGTTAAACTGTATTTGTTTTTCAGAGCTCCCCATCCCAGACTCCCAGGAAAGAAAAGGCAGGAAGGTAGGAGGGAGAGAGGAAGGAAAAACAGAAGGAGGGGTGAGGATGGATGAAAGAAGGAAGGAAGATGGGAAGAACTGAAGGAAGAGAGGGAGGAGAAGATGACTAGAAAGGGGAGGGAAATAGATGGAAGGAGACAGGGAAAGGAGGAGTTGGCAGAAAGGGTGGGGGCAAGGACATGGGTCTGAGACTCTCCCCCTTTAGGGATGTTCGGACCTTCACTTGGACGCCTTCTGTATGTTTCTGCTCTGTTAACTTTTCCTGCAGCTGTAAGACATCCACACATCTGGATAGGATACTGATAACTGAGCAAGGTCTGGGGAGGGGGACACCGAGTCTACCTAGAGAAACACCGAGGTTACCACAGTTACTTACAGAAACATGTGTGACCCCAAACAGTGTACCACCAGAATGTCCCACCCAACATGGGGTTCCACACAGTTGCACAAAGGCTCCTTTCAGTTAACTTTCCACACACTCTATTTCCTTAATATCACAGGAGACCAGATACAGCTGGGGTGGAGTTAGATAGAGCTGGGAGGGGGCATAGATGGGAGTGACTGGGATCTCAGGTAACGATCTAAAGACCCTGCCTAGCCACCCCCGTTCTGTGAGAGAATGTCAAAAGGTCCTATCTTGTAGAAGGTCTCTAGTGAATCACCCCAGTTATTCTCATTAAAATGATCAAGACCATTAGCTTGAGGACAGCAGTTATCAAGAGTTTCCTGTCAGTTTTCAGGCCACTGAGGGTTTGTTCCCCCACCCCATATGCCTGTGGCAGGATAGGAAGGGAGGCAGGGATTGGGTACAGTCTCTTATGCAAGGGTACCATGGATCTTGTTCAAGATAGCTAGCGCCATGAAAATCAGCCCAAAGACATAGGTGTCTTCTCAGAGATCAGAGTTCATACTGGGGCTGAGGTGATTTTTTTGCCTCTAAATAGGAGTTGATGCCTCTGAGAAAGTTCTAGAAGAAAACACAGCAGAGTTCTATTAGACACAGAGAAAGTTCACATGGAACTTGGGTCAATCAAAGGCCCAGTAGGAACAGGAGAAGGACGTGGGAAGGGGCTGAAGACCACCAGGGCACAAACAGCAGGCAAGGGACCAAGAGGTAGTAAGGTCCCAGGCTGGCAAGTTATGAGCCACCAGCCTTTGGGTCTGAAAGGACAAGGGAGAAGAAGCCACTCAGATGATTCCCCAAGTAGAGTGGGAACAGGCTGGGAAACCCTAAAGCAGTGGTTCTCAGCCTTCCTAATGTTGTGACCCTTTAATACAGTTCCTCATGCTATGCTGACCCCAACCATAAAATCGTTCCATCACTACTTTATAACTGTATAAATCTTGCTCCTCTTATGGATCATAATGTAAATATCTGATATGCAGGATATCTGATATGTGACCACCAAAGGGGTCATATCCCACAGGTTGAGAACCACTACCCTAGAGGGAGGGAGCAGAGACACATGGCTTTTGTTCCTTTTATCTTTGACTCAATGACTGATTGCTCCTGGTTATTAATGTCTCATTTTATACAGGAAGAAGCTGAGCTGTGGCTAGTGGCTCACTGGTAGATATGCACCTGGGAACACAGGGCTTGCAGGAAAATTGGAATCAATCTTAGGAGCCTGGCAACAGAACCTAGGCCTCTTCAGGGGAATTTACCCCCAAAGGCATGGCCATACTGAGCCTCTGCCTACTTGACTGTCCTCAGTCCTTCGAGGCTTTGGTCTCAAGCCAAGCTCACTGCTTCCCTTTCCTCCAGCATCCCTATCTCTCATCNGGCAGCCTGAACCACACCCTCTCAGGGATTATCCTTTGCTGGTCGCAGCATCTCCCGGCCATTTATTTCCCTTGTAATGATCATGATTCTTCCCATATTCTTGAACCCCTATATTATGTGTTTAACCATGCTCTCCAAATCAATTCTCTATTTAAACATATTTACCTAAAAGAAAACCACAAAGTAGAGAGCCAATATTTTTCTAGCTGACTTTAATGTAAGTAAGAATCTGTTCAAATGTAGACAGCTTGTCCATGCCCCCCCCCAATTCCTGTATTTAGGAATATTCCTACACCGCACAGTTTAGTATTGTCCCTTAAAAAAAATAACATTTCATTGATAGTATAAGCAAAAGAAAACTGACTCACATGATAGAGGAATGTTGAAGAGATTGTTTATGTGTGTGTGTTTGTTTCAGTACAGAGACGAGACCCCTTAAAAATCCATGTCAGGTCTCAGAGAAGGTTCCAGAAGGCTTCTCTTTAATGGATTATAGCCTTCAGAAAAGTCTCTAGGTTAATTATCACCTGCCACCTGCAGTGACATTAGTAGTGTCTCCAAAGTTGTGCTTTTGTAGAGGTTTTTGCTTTCATTGGGGCTTTGGTGTTTTTGAAACCAGAACTCATCTGTCACACAGGCTGACCTGAAACCCAAATGATCCTCCTACCTTGGCTATCCAAGTGCTGGGATTATAGGCATGAGCCCCCATTGCGGCTCACTTCCATGTGTGTGTTTGCATTTGTATGTGTGTGTAGTGTGTATACGCATGTTCGTGTGGTATGTGTGCGTGTGTGTGTATGTATGTATGTATTTAAGTGCCAAATGTTGACCACTGCCCTTCTTACATGGTTGCTCTCCACGTTATACCCCGAGACAGGATCCCTTGTCGAATCTCGAGCTACTGATTCGGGTACTCTAGCTAGCCAGCTAACTCCAAGGATCCCCTGTTTTTGCCTTCTGAGGGCTGGAATTACAGGCAGGTCTCCAGGCCCTCTAAACATTTACCTGAGTGCTGGGGGTCCAAATTCCAGTCCCCACATTTGTACACAAGTGTGTAGCAGCACTTTGCCCACTGAGCTTCCTCTCCAGGCCCTCACCTGTTGCCTGGACCCAGGTTTTCAGTGGGCAGCCTATATGTTTGTTGTAAACTATCTTTTAGTCAGTCCTGCATCATATAACAAACACTGGAATAGATGGCTATAAAGAGGGGTTAGTTTGGGCTCAGGCTTTCGTGGGTCTCTGTCCATGGCCAGCGGGCCCTGCTGCTTTGAGGGAGGGTTTCATATCATGGTGATAGCACCCGGTGGAACAAAACTGCCCACGCTGTAGAAGTCAAAGAGAGACACTCCCTTTCCAGGGCATATCTCCAAGGACCTAAAGACCTCCTGTCAGGCTCACCAGTACCAATCTGGGGGCCTTTAACAGATGGCCTCTGGGGACATGCAGGGCCAAAGGACTCTGAAGTCCATTAAGTCTTGGGTGCTGGCTTTATCCTCGGGGCTAGATGGACATGGCAAGTTCTGTCTTCTGATGTCAGGGGACTGCGGCAAGTGCTGCTAGACAGAGTCCATTTCGTAAATAGTGGTTTTTAATTATTTATTGTTATGTGTATGTTTGCCTGCATGTGTGTACATCTATGCTTGTCTGCATGTATGTACAGTGCCCATGGATGCCAGAAGAGAGAATCAGATCCCCTGGAACTGGAGTTACAGATGGTTATGAGTGTAGGTGCTGGGAATTGAACCCTCTTCCTCTGAATGTGCAACCAGTGTCCTTAACCACCGAGCCATGGCTTCAACTCTGACAGAGTACGTTTTTAATGCAGAGACATGTTTGTGTTTATTGACATAGAGAAATCTGTACTGTTTTTCTAAACAGATCACTCATTCTTTTTTGCTTTATTGTTTCGACCTTTTGGTGCTTACTAAGCTCTCTTCCCTCCTAGACTATATATATTTTCAGAGAAATACACTCTGAATGTTTTTGTGGTTTCATGTTGCTTTGAATCTTTAATCCACCTGAACAATAAACAAGAATCTAGCTTTCTTTCATTTCAAGGACTGGTCATTTGCCCAATTTTCCCCCTTTGGTCCTGAGTCTGGAACCCAGGACCTCACAGGAACTGGGCAAGCGCTCAGTCACGGCTGCACCCCCAGCCCTAACCCAAGTGGTTTATTGGACAAAAGCCTAGAACGGCCTTAGCAGACTTGAAAGGTCGTCTTTTCCCATGTTAATATTTGTGCTTCAGGCTGACACACACATTTCCTATTCTGTTCTTGTGTCCATATCCGGAATTCAGTGTCCAAAAGATTTTAGCTTTAATGTCTGATAAGATAATTCGGGCTTAGTTTCCTTGTCAAATCCTTCTTGCTGGAAAATGGGCATCTTTTCCTGCTGGGTGTCTCTCAACCCCAGGCCATGTTTCTCTGCTAAGTGACCCTGTGTTGTTTGGGTTTTTTTTCCCCTTCAGGTAAGAGTGATGTGTGTTTCCTTACCTAGCTCACTCTCAGGAACTTCTCATCCCTTGCTGAATCGTGAATGGGATCTTTTTTACCCCTGGTATATTTTGTTACAACTATTTTGAGGTATTTGGCAAGCCAAAGGGTTTGTGTGTTTGTTTTGTAACTGGCCACCTAACTGAACTCGCTCTTCAGCTGGGAGGGATCCTTTCCCTGTGGCTTTCCTTGAATGTCTTATTTCTGTGTCCTTTTGTGGCCATAGCGTTTTTTTGCGGAGAAGCTAGGGGGAGGGGAGGCTGACTGACCCTCCCCACTCCCAGTCCTCAGGCCGCAGCCGGGAAAGAGATACTTCACCCTCTGTGAGCATTCAGGGATCCATCTCCAAGCAAAATATTTTTTTGTGAAGGAGCTTGCTTTACGTCAGTTGGTATTTTGGTCAGGAGTTACAGAATGTACTTCATATCGAGTTGAAAACACACAGCGTTTAAAACCAAGCCTTCCCAGTGAGTCCAGCCCCAAGAGTGTTGCTTTTCTCACACCTTGGCCACGTAGGAAAATGTGTGCTCAGAGAGATGGCTGGGTGCCCGTCTGGGGAAAGTGCCAAGCTGGCTGAATGCTACAGGCAGGGGCTCGGTTTGTTCTTGTTTGCTGGACTTTGAATAGCTGCTAAGAGTCCCTTCCAGAGCCTGTGGGCACCGCAGGCCTGTAGAGCCCAAGTCTGGGCAGCTGCTAGCCTTTCTATAAGGGGACAGCACTCTGTGATTCGGGGAACTGTGTGAATTTGCCCATTGCGTACATCGGCAGCAAGCTGTGTTTGGGAAACTCATTTATGACCCAGGTAGCCCTGTGCCAAAAGTGTGGCTTTGAGAATTGTGGTGTTATGTACTCAAAGTAATGTCATCAGGCTTTGGGGACAGAACTTGCATTCGGATTCAGAACAGACTCACAGATCTCAGGGTCCCTTTACTTTCTTAACTGAGAATTGATGAGGACCTGGTTGAGAAGATTTTCATTTTGTTTTTGTTGTTTTTTGTTTGTTTGTCTTGTTTGAGACAGGGTCTCACTTTGTAACTCTGTGTGGCCTGGAACTAACTAATAGACCAGGATGGCTTCTCATAGAGACCAGGCTGGCCTCTCACAGATCCATCAGCCTGTCTCTGCCTCCCAAGTACTGGGATTAAATGGGTAGGTGAAATATTTGAGTTACACTTGCTGCTACTCCCTGTATTTGGAATTACAATGGATCTGTGGCATGCATTTAGATTAGGGATGGTGGGAATACTAACGGGCTAAGCTTCAAGGTCACCAACTTAGTGTCCCTAAGTTAGCACAGCAAGTTCTGTTTTGAACAACTTTGTGTGGGACGTCTTTAGGAAACGCACTTATCTGTAGGCAATTTGATTTTATCAGTTTTATTGAAGCTTCTGATTTTAAGCAAGCAGGAAATTCAAACTGGACCCAGGGTGAGGAGCCCCTTTCCTTCCCGTGTCCTCTTAATTTTTTGTCTTCTCTTCTGCCCTGGTACTGGGCATGGAAGAAGAATGAGCACCTGGACTTCGTCTTCCAGCATCTACGATTGTTCATAGGAGTAGTGACAGTCCTACCCTTCTTGCTTCTGTTCCCTGTACAGAGGCAGCCCTGGCTATCCTGACTGTCCTGGTCTCCCTGGGTCTACTACAGTCTGACCTTTGTCCTAGCCACTGCTGTGGGACTACCTTGGAGTCAGGGAACCTAGGTTTGTCTTCTAGAGTCCCCAAGTCTCCAGCTGTTCACCCTGTCCTTAGGAGAGGGTAACTCCAGCTAGTAGCAGGTGCCCCAGGGGCAGGCTCAGGAGGTGGCCAACGCCAGGCTGCTCTGCACACAGCTCACGTGCTCCTTGCATTTCAGCCACTGGGGTCTGTGCCAGGGCGAACAGAATACACAGCCTGGAGCCGCAAGAAGCCCTTCTTTCTTATTCCCCCTTAATAACTAACCCGGGCTTTGCCCCCTCCCTTTCGGGGACTGTTATGAATGGAATGTACAAATTCCAGCGTGTGAGCTTCAGGCCAGGAATGCAGGCCCTGGCGACCTCCCCACCCAGGGCTGCCCTTCAGCCCTTCAGCCTGGGCTTGGAGAGCCAGTTGCTGCTCTTCTGGTCTGTCAGACACTTGAGGGACCAAACCGTGGGAGATTCAGCCCGCAGGCACCTGGCAGAGAGGGGAGCTAGGCCAGGAGTCCACATAGCATCAGGGCAGGCCTGGGCCGTAGACCATTGACAGAGGTGCCCCCATCAGAGAACAAGAAAGCACAAAGCCTTGTATCCATGTCTAGGAACACTACTGGTGATACACACAGACATTCACTGACACACCAATGCCATGTTCTTCACAAACATTTGCATATGCTGGGGTTGATACGCAGAGCTGTGTACTCACTTACCAGAGAAACACATCATACACTCTCTAATGGTACAGCGGGGTTCACACCTAGTACAGGCTGTGGACCCACATCATGGGGTTGGGGGTGAGGTGTCCATGTGGGTACCTACAGGAATAAATGCATTGCAGGAAACCCTCTAAAACCCAGCATGTATCTCTTTAGAGGACTGGAGGATCCACAGAGGATCTAATGTGATGGAGAGAAAATGACAGCCTTGCCCTTCCTGGGAAGACTGATGTCGAGTCCTCTCCCTGGCAGAACACTGGGCACCCAGCCTGACCTCTCAGATCTGAGCTTTTTCCTGATGGCCTGGGCTATGGGAGCTGCTCAGAGAGTGCTGGTGGTGCGGCCACAGGCTCCTTCCTCAGGTCCTTGGTTTGTGTGTCTGTTTGTCTCATAGACTGGAAGTCATTGCCTGGAGTAGCAGAGTGACAACGGAGACCCTGGGTCTGATGGGCAGGGCTGGCCTTCTCCATCCCAGCTCCTGGCTAAGGATGGCTGCTGGCCAGCCCCAGTGTCGGTGCCAGCTCAGCATCTCTACAGCATACTCCCTGTGGACACCGTGTTCTCCTGCAAGATACAGGGTAAACATAGGCCTCCTGGCCCCACGGGAGTCAGGGCATCCTGCCGGGCCTTTCACTTACCCACTCATCCATTCATTCATTCATTCCTCTAGGAATTCTTTGCTGAGAGCCTCTGATAGGCCAGATGCTGAGGAACAGCTGTGAGTCAAGACAGTCTGGGCCCTCCCCTGGCATCCAGCTCACAGATATACTTTATTTTGGCATTGCAGCGATTCTGAAACTTTTTATTTCATACAAAGATCCCGAATCCCATCTTTTGATTTCCTGCCTGTGCTGGAGCTTGAACGGTAGGCTTCCTTCTGTGCTCACCTTCTCCTACTGCCCTGTAGCTCTAGCCCTCTCTTTTCTTTCTTTTTGAAAATGGGTATGTGAGTTTACACCTTCTCACTCCTCAGAGGTTCACATGGCTGACCCCAGGAGCCTCCTTCGCACAAGCTCTCCCACCAGCCTCTGACTCACCCCTCCCCAGCCGCTTCAGGACAGTTCAGTGTTGGAAGTCCTTACCAGAGGAAGCCCACAGATTCCCTCCAGGAGCCTCTCCTGCCCACATCACTCTTCCCTTGACACAGAACTTCATGGTTTCTTGAAATGGAATGGGAGAAAAGTTGATTGAGTGGAAAGGTAGAAACCTCCTGGTTCCCTCAAAAATGAGTACGGATGGATTATCTCCGATGCTGAGCCTGGGACGCCCAGAGAAGCCACTCAGTCTCTGTGCCCCCGGAGAGAGACCTGTTGCCAACTGCCCAACAGGCTTCGAAGTTAAAATGGAAGAAGGGCTCACAGCCTTGCAGGCGCAAAGCATGGAATCCCCACCCTCTTCACTGCTTAGACAGCATCCTGAGGTCACTGGTGGCCTCCACTTAGCATTTTCCTGTCATCTTTGTCTCTTCTATTGGACATTCACCTTCTGGCTTAGGTTCAGCTCTCTGTTAGACCCAGGCACACTTCCTTCAGCCTTCAATCCATTTTTCTTGGGTCTCCTGGGTTAGGCTAGGATAGTTGTCTCTTGTAATCTGTCTCTGAGCTGGTGAGTGTCTTTTCAGAAATAAGGTCAAAGGTTATATAGCATGTTAAGGCAAATCCAGAGTGCTAAGTAGAGGGACCAGAATGTATTCTAAAAGAGGTAGGCACAGGTAAGCCGAGGCTGCTTTCAGAAAGGAGGAACTCTTGGGAGTTGTGAGAGAGGACCTGGCACATCCTCTAAAGAGCACTGTGATCCAGGCCTTGTGGAATCTGTGTCAACCAACACCCACCCTTCTGTCTCCTCTCTGCTCCCAAAGCCTGCCCATATATGGCCTGAGTTTACAAAGTTCACACCTAACTAACACCTTCAGAGAACAGCCATGGATACAATCTGTGTTCATGGGTTCTGTATCCATAGACTCGACAAACCAGACACTGAAAATATTTAGGGGAAAATGCAACTGATTTTAATATTATCCTTACCCTGTAACTAATCTAGCAGAGAAAGTGTTTATACAACATACATGTTACCCAGAGAGGACATAAAGTGCACAGGAGGATGTACAAGCCCTGGGCAAACACCACACACAGGACCCAGCCTTCCGCCCTGGAACCATCCCCAGCACATACAGAAGTATGTCAGTTTAAACTATCATTACCTACACTTTCCCCTGACTTTGTAGTTGGGGGGTGGGGCAGAGCTCATGTATGCCTTGACGCAGGTGCAAGGGTCAGAAGTCAGAAGTTGTTGTCTCCTCCCATTATGTTGGTCTGTAGGATTGATCTCAGGTCGTCAGGCTTGGTGGCAAGCACCTTTACACCGTCTCGGAAGACCGGTCATCTATTGACTCTCCTTTTGAGGTGAAGAGATGCTACCTGGGACACATCCCCCCTAAGCAGGAATGACATCTTGGTTGACTGGTGTTGGCCCTTCTCTCCTTGGGAGGCAGTTCTGACCCTAGGATGAACTCCAGGCTCCCTCTGGCAACACCTTCTCCTCTGCCCAGCACTCAGGGGCAAGAGCCACACTTGAAGGTGGCAGGTCCCAGCAACCGAATCCCAGGCCTCTAGCCGCATTCTCGAAGCCTCTCCTCCATGACAGAAGACCAGCAATGGGCCTACCCTTTGCAAGCTCGTGCCCTAGGGAACAACAGGGCCTCCAAAGAAGGAGAAGCGTGCCTGTGAGGTGAGCCATGTCCTGCATCTCCAGCTTGTGAGATGGCCGCATTGCTCTAGCCTCCTCTCTCCTTTCCAAAGTCACTGGGTAGATTGTGTGAGCCTAGAGTCAGGGAGATGCGGTCTGGGGGTTTTCCCATGCTCCTTGCCCCTGGAAGCTCCTCAGTGAGTCAGGACTCATTCAAGATAAGGAGAGGTGGGGAGAGAAAGCTGAATCACAGGTCCCCTTAGGACTCAGGTGTGCTGGAAACAAGAACCCCCAGGGCATGCGAGCTTTTCCAGAACTGACCAGTCTGAGCAGGGAACTGACTAGGAGCTTCCCAGGAGGGGCAAGTTCTCCCCTCCTCTCTGCGGGATGGAGGGCACAGTCCTCTGTGAGAGGAGATGGGGTGGGGGTGGGGAGTAGTAGAAAGTCCAGCTGAAGCAAAGCAGCCAGGAATATGGAGATCTTTCCAGGGACCTCAAACTATGTGGAGGATAAACCAGTTTCTTCCCTTTCAAACCACCTGCTAAACTTCTGCTATTCACTGACACTTTACATCACTGGGGTTGAGTTTTGCTTGGGGTTTGGCAAAACTTTGACTTCTTCCAGATCTGGCCTCTGTGTGGTGCAAGGCTGAACCCAGGCCCAGTCTGCTCAACTGGCCTGGGCACTGTCACCCTGACCACAATTTGCATAAAATCCTGCCACTTATATGCTTTGTGACTTTGGATCCCTTCCCCACCCTCTCTGAGCCTCAGTTTCCTGTTGAGAGCACGTTGGTTACTTGTGTCTGCACTGTGGTTTAGGGTGTCCCCACATGTGGTGCTTCTCCTGGAGTTGGCGCCTAATGGAAGGACGTCCATCAGTGACAGTGTTCTGGAGGCTCCCACTGTGATGTGAGTACGGGGGCCATCACATAGGACTGCAGTGCCCTATCCCCTCAGCATAGGCCCGGAATGGCACAGCTGTAGAACCATGCATTGAAACCTCCAAACTCACAGCCAGAATAAGCCTCTCTCACCTTACAGCCCCCCAAAGTCTCCTCTTTCAGCCCCCCTTACAGCCTAAACAAGCCCCCTTACAGCCCCCCAAAGGCTCCTCTTACAGATCAAACAAGCCTCTCCCCTGTACTTCTTATCAGGTATATGGTCACAGCAATGAAAAAGGTAACAGAAAAGACACTTTACAGGCTATTAAATCAGATTAACAGAAACTCAGTGGCTTAAAGCAATACAAACTTAAATCTTATGCAGTTCTGGGCTTGGCAGTGTGCAGCAGCAGAAATCAAATTATTAGAGCACAGCCCCTCCCTCCATCTTCAAAGCCAGCTGTGATCAGTTAAGCCTCACTCCAGATGGGTCCCACTGACTGGCTGAGGTCTCTGGGACTGCCCAGGCAACCTAGACAATCCTAAGGTCCCCTGACTAGCAGCTGTGACCTTACCTTGGGCTTCCTTTGTTATGTAGCAAACCTATTCCCTGGGTTGGATTAGGACACCACGAGCTGTCCTCCACAGGAATGAAAAGGGTTTTTTTTTTCCATGGAAAGAGCATAGCCACAGTTCAGACAGGGTGGGCTGAGGAGGTCATCCTCACAGAGAGAAAGTGTGGAAAGTACCATGGCCCCAGGGGCCAGAGGTCAGCTGAGAATGACTGGCAGTGGTGGCACTCACCTGTGTGCTGGGGAAGCCTGTTAAGATGCAGGTTGAAGGACAGTGGGCCCAGATCAGCTTGAGATGAGGTTAGTTAGGGCAATAAATCACACTAAAATTGTGTGTGCACTTTTATGGCTTCAAATTCATCCTTGTTGTGTACAATTACCAAAGAGCTGAGCTTTTTAAAAGATTTATTTTTAAAAATTTTATGTGTATGAGTGTTTTGACTACATGTATGTACGTATACACGTGTACTTGCAGTGCCCACAAAGGCCAGAAGAGGACATCAGATCCCCTGGAACTGGAGTTACAGACCATTGTTAGCCGCCATGTATGTGTTGGGGCTTGAACTCAGGTCCTCTGGAAGGGCAGCCAATGCTCTTAACTGCTGAGATAACTCTCCAGCCCTCAAGTGTTGAGTTCTTAAATAAAAGCTGTCATTTCAATTTGGTCATCTTAATTTTCGTGGTCCTGAGTTTCACTTCTAAAGCAAGCCTGAGTTGTTCTCCACGCCAGCGGCCAAAGTACACCAGTAACCCTGAGGCTACTCTGCTCAGCCAGGAGTCCAAGTTCAACTTGTCTCTCTGGAAGGGCTGTAAAAGGCCCGGGACCCTGTGCTCTGGAAAGGACTGGTCAAAGTTTTCCCAAGGCTGGTCTAGAATGAACAGACAGATGGGAGAGCCGGGAAGGAGGAGGCAGAGCGGCCCCCTGCTGGGAGTGGTCAGTCTTAAGCTTTAGCTCTGGCAGGGGGTCTCTGCAGGTCAGCACCCTTCACACCTCACAGCCCTGCCAGAGGACAGGTCCTTGAGAGGCAACTGAAATCTCTGAGATGTGCTGAGTGTGCACTGGCCAGGCCTCTGTGGTGATGCAAGCCATTCTCCGTTGTGCAACAGAGATGAATGGTCCCAGGGAGGAGCAGAGCTTTGCCTCACTTGCACATTGATCTGTGTCAAAATCAAACACCCCAGAGGAGAGAGTTTGGGGTTCCGAGAGAAATGAGAATGAAAAAAGCTGGTTTTGTTTTCTTTGGTTTTAACTAGGCAGTGCACGTCCTAGAGCCTGCAGAGACCAGGGATCAGGAGTAGGGAGGGAAGGGAGGATTAACAGGGGAGGAAAAAGCAAGAGGAGGCAGGGAATGACGAGGGGTGGGAAAGGAGGAAGAGGAGAGAGAAGCAGCAGGAGGGAGAGGTCCCTGGCTGAGGGCTCTCCTAGCTGACAGCCTGTGGCGCTGGTGGAAACTCAGCCGGGAGCTCCTGCTCTCACCCCAGGCTGACTCTGCTGGGTAAAAATAGGTGTGGCTCATGGGACAAGGTCTTGAAGTCCCTAATCCGAGCTAAATAAATAATGACCTGACCCAACTACGGAGAAAAATTAAGCCTTATTGACTTTACAGGGCTGCTGCTCTGGGTGTGGCTTGCCCCTCAGGCCTCTTCTGTGGGGCTTTTGACCAGCCTGGCCTTGGCTCTGCTGGGATCTCAGGCTGGAACCTTGGGGCACTGCCATCTGCCCTGCAGGGTTCCAATAGACTCAGAGCCTCTGCAGCACTATGCTGCCCCCCGCTGGTCAGTTCTGTGAGATTCCCCCAAGGAATCCAAGGCATGGTGACCAGGGAGCCTGAAGCTCTCTAGGTCTGGAGTCTGGAGAGTCCTGGGACGGGACCTTCTCTAAGCAGATGGTGAGAGGTGCACCGATTACACTTCACAGGTACAACCAAGGGTCTGTAGGGTTACGGTGGACCTAGGAAGCCCTTGTCTCAAGTAGCAACATAGATAACAAGATGTCACAGTGAGTACTGTGTGTTATTCCTGTGTTTGTGTGAACATGTCTGTGGCACTGCCAGCCATGTGAAAGCAGAGATGCAGTCACACAAACTACAGAAGACTTGGTGATGGTATGTGGCTGCAGGGCAGATGTCTTTTCTTGTTTGTTTTCATTTCATTTTATGTGTGTGTATGCAGTGCCCTTAGATGCGCCCTTAGAAGAGGGCGCTAGGTCCCGCGAAGCTGAGTTAAAGATGGTAATGAGCCACCAAGTGGGTGCTAGAATAGAACCTGGGTCCTCTGCAAGAGCAACCAGTGCTCTTAAGTCACCGAGCTTTTGTTTTTTCTCTTATTTTTTAAGTTGACTGTAGAGGAGTCTGCAGCAGCCAGCAATACAGCTTCCTGGGACTCCCATTTGCCACGTGTCAATAGGCCTAAGAGCAAGCGGCCTGTTTCATACAGGTCTGAGAAGGTGATTTCATGCTGTTGTTTGCAGGACAGACTCATCCTCAGAGCCCGCCTCTGTCTTCACGTGTGGTGTGTCTTTACTTCCACGGCCTCTGAAGAAGGAAGGGAAGGAGCCAGACTTGGGTCTGTCTGGTGACAAAAGTCCCTTCCTCTGCACCCTGAGAACTATGTGACTGGAAAAGACTTTATTGAGACCTATGAGTCATCACTGTCCCTACTGGGCTTCCATTCAGAGAATAGAGCTCTTGGGCAAGAATGGCTTTGTGTTCCCCCAGCTGTTGCTTGGTCTTCGCTATTAAGATTAAGAATAAAGCAAAGATACCCTAGGTGGCTTTTCTCCTCCTGCTGGGCAGAGGTGGAGACACAGGGTTACTTCAGACATTCGGATACCTTCTGATGCCAAAATGTACATGTTTATAAATTCTCTGGTTACAGAAATAATATTACTGTAGAGGCTGCCCTCACCTGTCCCGGCAGTTAAGAAAAGCTGTTCTGTTTGCTGAGACCGGGTGTCTCTGTGCAGCCCTGGCTGGCTGGGAGCTCACTTTGTAGACCAGGCTGGCCTTGAGCTCACAGAAATCTGCCTCCCTCTGCCTCCTGAGTGCTGAGATTAAAGGGTCACTCTACCACACTGGGCATATGAAAATTTTTAAAAGGACGTATGTCACTGATCGCTTAGAAGACTCATCGAAAATGAAAAGGTAGGGGAGAGAGGAGAGCTGTTAAGGGAAATGAGCTGCTCTTGCAATCAAGACACTACCATGACTCAGGGAGTCAGGGCCATCACCAGTCTTCAGGCGTGGGCTCCACCACTGAGCACTCGAGCTTCCCCGGATCCGCCTGGCACGTGAAACACTGAGCAGAGCAGAAACAAAGTGAGTGAGCGGGGCGTCTTCCCAGAGAGAGGGGAAGAGGCTTGCGTGCAGATAGGGACAGAGGAGTCACACTCACAGAGCCTGCTCCTGCCAGCAATGTGACTTTGCTGCCTTGCATGGCACAGGCTGGGATTTATTTCTCTGTTGTTTGAAGTCAGGCCAGCCTATAACACAGAAAGTGCCAGCATGGCCTTGTGCAAGTCCCAAGACTTGAGCCTCAAGGGGGCTTGTGGCCTTGGTCTTCAATGGCCCTCTGGGAGCCTAGGCCAGCTTCCTTGGGTGGATTTGGGCCACTTTTGCATCTTGCCTGTGGTGAAAAAACTGTTCTCCCTCCCTCCTCCCCTCTCCACCTCCCAGTTCTAACTAAAGTTGTTTCATCAGGTAATTTATCACAGCAGGATGTTGCTAACACACCTCCTTGGTTAGATCTCCTCGTGGGTTTCTTAATTGATTTGTGAGATTTTCATTGCTGGTATTCAAAAGCACAATGTCATTTTACATGTTGGTCTTGCGTATCCTGAAACTTTGGTGAGCTTATTAGCTTTTATGAATTGGGAGGATTTCCACGAACAGAGTCTTGTCACCTGTGAATGCAGTTTTTGCCACTGCCTTCTCCCGCCTCCCTTCCTCCTCCTCTTCTCTCCCCTCCTCCCTCTCCTCCTCCTCTTGAGACAGTCTCACCATGTAGACAAACCTGACCTCAGACTCACAGAGATCCTCCTTCCCCTGCCTCCTGTACTGGAATTAAAGATGCATGCCACTGTTCCCGGAAAGCTTTTGCCTCTTTCTTCTGCCGTTTTAGTTCTATCTTTGCTATCCTGGTGCTTTTTATTTCTTCCTCTTGCTAACTTTCTCTGGCTAGAATTTCTAATATAATGTTTCATGACTCCCCTGGCCTGTTCCTGATCTTAGAAGGGCCACTGCCAGGCCCTCACCTTTGTGTGATGTGAGTGTGGGCTCTCATCCTCCTCTTACGGTGTTGAGGGCTCTCCCTTCTATGTGTATGTAGTTTCTGGGTGACCCGTGTTGTTACAAAGAGGCCTGGGCTTGTTTAGATATTTTATCATCGTCTGTTAAGGTTGCGTCTCCCTTGTTCTGATAGTGTCTTTTACACTGATTGATTTTCTTCTGTTGAATCCTTGCATTCCTGGGATAATGTAACAAATACGGAAACCCACCAGTCTTTTCACTTCTGTGTTCTGGTTCTGTTTGTCATGCTTTGGAAAGACGTCACAAAATTGCCCCATAAGCTCAAACTTTGCTCCACAGAAGCCTTCTTTTGAAAAAGATCTGATTTAGTTTAGTTTAGTTTAGTTATATGTGTGTCTATGAGTGTGTCTATTCATGCGTGTGTGTGAAGATGTTATGGAGTCCAGAAGGGGGCACTGGATCTTTTGAACTAGAATTACATGCATTTATGAGCCACTTGACCTGGGTTCTGGGATCAGAATTCTGATTCTCTGACAAAGCACTAAGTGCTCTCAGACCGTCCCCCCCAAGCCGTCTTAACAGTTGTGTGGGCACCCTACACTTTTAAAGCAGTATCCATTGATGAGTATTGGTTGCAGGTAGTGTTGGTGCCTACCCAGATCTCATCTGCCAGCATATACCCAGGGAGTATTGTATCTCAGTGAAATAGAGAGCTCTGCCTGTTGCCACCTTAGCTGAGTGGCTGCACTTCGTGCAATCATGGGAATGACATTTATACCACATGCCTCTGCTGGGACATGGGAAGACTGAAGTCCTGTGAAGTGGCTCTGCCAAAAACCCTTTCCCTGAACTCAATCCTCAATAGTCAATTTTCAGTTTATAAGACCTGCATGTGTTTGCAAGTGTGTATGTGCACACACACGTGTGTGTGTGTGTGTGTGTGTGTGTTTCCTTTTAGAGCAACAGATCAGAATGTGGGACATTTTATAAGAAAACTGATCTCTGCTCAAGTCAGCGCTCCCCTTTTATAAAGGCAGAGGGCACTTAGACCAGCAGACTAAGAAGGTGTGAAGGTCAAGTGAAGAGCTTGAACGTAGACTGGATCCAACTCTGAGGTGTAGGGAGGGTGACTATCTTTACAATAACCAGAGCAGCTTGAAGAGACAGGCGTGTAGAGGCGTGGGGACATGTCCGAGAGCTCGCTGTCAGCTGTGATGCTGGTGGTATACAGCCCAGTGCTCTGTCAGGAGACAGACTGAGTGTATGTGTGAGGCTTCAGCTGCAGGTCACACAGCCCGGAGGATCAGCAGGAAGTTACAACCACACACTTAGGTGCTGAGGGGACGGTGTCGTCAATACATGGGGGCTTGAGGTGTGAGTCTCAGCTTGTCCCGAGTGAGCTCTGTCAGGAACATAGATGGACACCGTGGTGATCTGAATGGAGATTTCCCTCATAGGCATTTGAACACATCCCTGGTTGATGGTGCTGTGGGAGGGGATTCGGGTTGTGCAGCCTTGCCGGAGGACTGTGAGACTGTTCTTGGCTGTCAATGTGACTACATCTGCAATTAACTAAAATCCAAGTGACTGGAAACACATGTGAGGGATTTTCTTCATTAAACCATTTGAAGTGGGAAGACCCAGCTTTAATCCAGATCTTTTGAGGTGGGAAAATCTACCTTTAATCTGAGCCTATATAAAGGACACAGAAGAAGGAAGCTTGCTCTCTTTGCCTGCTTGCCTCCGGCTGGCAAGTCCCTTCCTTCACTGGCATTAGAACCTACTTCTTCAGGATTCTGGCATATACTGACGACCAGTGGGGACATCCAGCCTATGGTCTGAACAGTTGCTGGATTCTTGACCCTTCTATTGATAGACAGCCATTGTTGGACTAGCTGAATTATAGCTTGTAAGATAATATAATTAATATAATATATATAAGTTCATTCTATAAGTTCTATTCCTCACTGGGTGGTGGTGGCGGCGCATGCCTTTAATTCCAGCACTCAGGAGGCAGAGGCAGGCAGATCTCTGTGAGTTCAAGGCCAACCTTTTCTACAAGAGCTAGTACCAAGACTGCTAGGGCTGTTACACAGAGAAACCGTGTCTCAAAAAAAAAAAAGTTCTGTTCCTCTACAGAACTCTGAATAATACAAGAAGCTGTGTCACTTGGAGAGTGAGCTTTGAGATTATAAGCCTTTGTCACTTCTAGCTCACCACCTCTGCTTTATGACTGAGGTTGAAAATGAGAGTTATCAGCTTCCTGCCCCAGCTGCCATGTCTGCTGCCTGTTGCCAAACATCCCTACCATGGTGGAACTACTGTTGTGGAATATTATTAATATTTTTTATTATTAATAATAATTTTAAGATGTGTTACATTTGTTTATTATGCTGTGGGACATTTGTTTAATGATGTAAAGATGTGTTACATTATTTTATGTTATTTTTGTCTTAACTCTGTGAAGCTGTGTTATTTTACCTGCCTAAACCACCTAATTGGTCCAATAAACAGCTGAAGGCCCAATAGCTTAGCAGGAGAGAGATATGTGAGGCTTGCAGTCGGAGAGACTAAATGGGAGGAAAAAATCTGGGAAGATAAAGGATGAAGGAATGAGAGAGGAAGGATGTAGTGAAAGGGGGAGCGGGCCTGCTTTTTGTCCCGCCTAGCTCCCGCATGGCTAGCTTATACTCAGAAATAACAACACACAAATTGTATTTATTTAAACACTGCCTGGCCC
>LOEQ01005685.1:32501-51800 GCA_001685075.1 Bramus lutescens
AACCACAACATGGTGAGCGAGGGAATGCTGTCTCCAGATGGGGAGGAGCAGAGGATGAGGTGCGGGAGACAGCATGGTGCGTCCTCCCGGGGTCTGTGTGGGAACCTGCCGCCAGATTCCCTGTGCTGTGAAGTCCCATGCGGTCCTTGTTAATTTCTTGACCTAGGGACAGGACTGTGAATAACTTTGTGCTGTGGGTTTAATCTGCTTAGAGAATTGGGAGCAGGGTGATCTGTTTACAAACATCTTTCTTGTCAACTTCAGCATGCACTGTGCAGCGATATGGAGGCAAAGCACATGCATAAGTAAAATTAAAAACAGGTTAAATGACAAAAGAATAAAAATTTCTAAGTGATATCACATAGCTGAGACAGACAACAGCCAGGGATAGTTAAAATTAACTCTCTCTCCTCCTTCCTGGAAGAAACTGGCCTTCTGAGTCAGTCTGCACAGAGGCAAAAGCAGCCTTGTTCTTAGTGGAAAATAACTCAGTAAAGACATCCAACTAAAAGCACTGAGCACTGTACAATAGGTGACTTTTATTTCCTGTTTCATGTATTTCTGTTCTGTGTCTGTTGTTTTTGTGAGTATTGTGATATCAATACATGTCTCTTTTAGATGAAAACATCATTAACAGGTTGCATAGGATCCAAAGCACTTGAATATCATGGTGCCATTTTCTTGATTTTTTTTCAGCTAAGACTTTAAGATACAAGATGAGCATGCCAGTATTACTTATCCATCATTTTTATAATTTATATAATAAGTTCCTGCATGACTTTGAGGTGAGAATGTCCCTAAATATCTCTGCTTTTCGATTGTAATAATATTCCGAAGTGGATTTGGTAACTGAGTATGTTTATAAAGAGAGAACTCTACCTTAACATGCCCAGACTCCCTAAGTAATTTCCCCGTGTTTTCATTTTTAAGAAAATTATTGTTTGGAAATATTTCCCCATGTTCTTGCATTTTGTAAGCAAGATTTTTTTCATTCCTTCTCTTGGCTGTTATGATGGCTTTTCTCGGCAGCCAAACTGATTACCTGTGGAAGAAACAAATGCACAATGAATTGGGTACATCTGTGAGACACTTTACGTAAAGGTTTTTAAATGGTAAAACTTTATATTAATGTGAATCTTTTGAGCTAATTAGAACCCCCTTTAATCTGGGTGAGACCTTCTGGTGGCAGTCTACATATGTAAAGGATATTGAAGAAGAAAGCTTTTTCTCTCTGTATGATTGCTCTGCCTGTGCTTGGGAAGGTAATTCCTTCACTCTTTAGAGTCTAGTTCTTAGGAATTTTGGTATATCCTGAAGATCATCTGAGAACACTGGCCTGATGGGTTGAATAGCTACTGAATTCTTCAACTTTCTATTGGTAGACAGTCAATGTTGGACTAGCTGGCCCACAGCCTAATAAATCCACTTTTGAAATACAGACTTTTTTCTATCAGTTCCAATCAAGCACAGAACCTCGACTAATACTGCCATGATTTCATTTTCCCACCGAGTAAAATGTGGTAGCTATTATAGTGCTCATACAGCCATTCTTCCTTGCTCCATGTCTAAGTGTTGAATATATTCTAAAGACTACACTTTTTATTTTTGTTAAATTGTCAGGAGATTGAAATGGATTTAACAGAAAAACCTCTAAAGCAATGGAGCCATCATCCAGTCTTCTGATGGGAGAAAGACCTAACATCTTGGTTTTTATTTCTCAATTTTGCTTTTCTCTCCTGGTTGTCTGAAGTCCCTGCTACATCCAGATAGATACCTTCAATTCACCCAATCTCAGTGTGAAGCCACAGATCATTTCCTTTTCCTCCCCTAAAATCTCTCTTAATTTTGGGCACCCTTCCACCTGGGAAAATGGGGACGCATTTTGTAATAGGCTAGTCACGCTGAGTCCAGGCAGAAGAATGGGAGGAGTCTATGGAGTGCAGGATGGTAGCTGGGTCAGCTTTAAGAGTCAAAGCAAGTGTTACCGAGATGCTTTTCTCTGTAGATTTGGAATAGTCTGGGTCTGGAGGGGGATGCAGAGCCAAGAATCACTGTGCTGTGTCTTTAAGCACACTGTATCATCAAGGGACCTGCTCTTGTCCCTCAGTCACCACAAGCTAGTCAGGTCCTTCAGTCAGGCCTGCCAGTCAGAAGTGGTACAGGGCTTTTGCTTTGCTGGGGTGAGGATGCAGGGTTGACTTTGTAGCATAGTAGGATTCAGTGGTTTTGTGTGTTGTTCTATGAGTAAAAAGGCAGGAAACTTGCTACAAGCTGCAATATTTTAAAGTAATTGCTCAGCCATTCTTTCACGAGTGACTTGACTTATCAAAACCAAGAGCTTTGGTGAGGGTTAAAACAAAAGGCAAGGATTTTTTCGCATTATTGCTTTGTGAATCAAGTGGCTGATTTTGCTGTAGATTCCCTATAGGAAGTTCACTTTCTGTTACATGTTTGTGAATTAATTCCAACAATTCAGATGGTTTCCTATACTTTTGGGACTTATTGATCACATTCTCCTAGCTATGGGAGAAAACAATTTCCCACTGCCAGGCCATTATTTCTCTTTCCTAGGTAAATGCCAAGCTCTCCCTTCTTATAATTATCTTTATCAGTAGCCATTTGGTCTGTGTTTAGGGTATAGCCAAATGCAACCCATTTAAGATATTCTCAGATATCCAAGGAATAGAAGTACTATTTGCCCAAAGGTGGCGACTCAAAGATGCTCAGAAGTATAAGCTTGTCCTGGTTTTTACCTCACTTATAGGAATATAGTAACATGAAAATCTTCATCAAAAGATTTCTAACTCCCTACACTTACCTTCACTTCAGTTTACTGCTGACTTTAGTTCAGGAAATGTCCTGCTTGTGTTTTACTATCAAGGACAGCAGTGGAGATAATTAACTGAAATCCTGAGAAAGATTTCCTACTGGCATCACAGACCCACAGTGCCCACTATCAGAGTGGTTGATAGCAGCATACTCCAGAACTGATTATTTAGAGGCCTGGGTCTCCTCTTTGTTTTTACTACTTAGAACAGTAAGTGTAAGCTCAGACCTAGGACCATGGAAATTGCAGTGTCTGGTGCTGCTCAGAGCAGGAGCCTTTAGCTTCCCCCTGACTGTTGGTTACCCTGTACCCTTTAGAAGTGCTGTGAGGAAAAAAGTGGCATGGTGATTTTAAAAAACAATCCATGTCCTATTCATAAAGTTACTGAAGATATGACTTTTAGCCAACCATCTAAGAATGTAGTATAATAGTAACCTATTAACCTTTACCTCAAGAATTCCCTGATGATTTAATTCCTTCCTTAACTAACTTTCTCCATGAAGGAGTTCACTGGTTGTGCACTAGCCACTCCCACCTTTAAGCTGACAATGTGGGTGTAGGAAAATTTTGATCTTATTTTTGAGGGGCAAAAGAGTTCCAACCCTGGAACGTGCTAGGGTTGGGCAGTTGTGGCTCATAGAGGTGTACATTACTGGAATCACTTGTAACAGGAGGATAAGGAGTAAGAAATAAAAAAAGAAGAATAAAGAAACGTGGATAGATGGATCCAGTTGTGAGTACATATTTTAACCCTTAGATTTTAGGTCCCTTTGCTAATTGTTTCTTTGTTTTTCAAGACAGGGATTTTCTGTAGCTTTGAGGTCTGTGCTAGAACTTGCTCTGTTGACCAGGCCGGCCTTTAACTCACAGAGATCTACCTCCCTCTGCCTTCTGATGGGATTAAGGCATCCACCGCCACTGCCCAGCCAAATGATTTTTTGGGGATTTCTCAAGACAAGGTTTTTTTGTAAATCTGGCTCTCCTGGCACTCATACCAGACAGCATGCTAATCTCAAGCTCACAGAGATCTACCTGTCTCTGCCTCCCAAGTTCAGGGGTTAAAAGCATGCACCACCACTGCCTGGTCTAACTTGCATTACTTTATATCTTTTTTTTTAACTGGAAATATTTTATTGTGATTCCTTACCATAGAAACGATATTTACAGCTGCCTAACTACAAAGGAAAAATGGGTTCAAAGTAGTACTAGTAATTCAAAGTAATTCCTTCTGAATTAAAGGAGGATGGTTTTTACTGATTGGGGTTTCAGATGTAATTTTGCATGACTAGAATTAGTGTGTTCTCTAAAACTTCTGTATGAATCATAAAAACCCAGGGATAGTTTCTGTACTGGTACTAGATTTGAAGAAAGCTTACAAACTTCTGCTTTATTTCCTGTCTTTGCTGTCACACCTGGCTCATTCCATCACCATGCTGAATTCCTCTCCTCTTCCACATCATTTCCAGGGGAATCCTGAAGGGAAGCTGTCTTCTATGGAAAGGGATACATAGACAATCCCAATTCCTTCAACTCCATTCTGTCCTTTTAGAATGTGTTTCATTTTTGTCGTAATAGGTAAAAATACAAGTAGGAGTTTCAAAACCAGAATTCTGGTCTCCTTGTGTCATAAACTGCAGACAATTGAGTCATATGCTCTTTAGACACCTACTTTAACTACAAGAATTTGTATTTGCTTGCTCCTTTATTATTTATCTTCATGACTGTCTTAGAATTTACAGAATGCTGTATTATACTTTTAAAGAAATTCAATTACCGAGAGGCTAAACAATATAGTCAAGAACACACTGGTGTAACATGTCATATTCCTACATCTGAGATTCTATTACTGGAGTGTGTTATACTCCTGAGATTAGGTGAATGAATTGGTAATTTCCCAGGTCTCTTCAGGGACTATTATTTCATACTTCTGCTTGCTACTTTTTCTCCTAGAATGAAAACATTTAATCATGTAATTTGAATTCTTTTAAAGTGTTCTTTACATATTTCTTTGATGTCTAAATTAGAGGAAGTCATTTGTTCAAATCATTCTATGTACTGCCTGTCTCTCCAGAAGCTCTTGATGTTACCTCGATTTGTAAAAAGTGAGACTGTTAACATGTTACAGATGCCACCAATTCTTTTAAAAAGTTATTTCATACTTAAAACCAATTGAAAACATAAAAAAAATCCTTATGGATTTTTATTCTCCAGCATGGTAATATGTATTTTTCTACCTATGAGCTCAGTTTATTTGGGAAATAGTTACCCCATCTCACCACTGAGAATCTCATTCCCTAACAATGTGCCAGTCTTGTAGGAGTCAGGAGGACTCTTGTTGTCAGTGTCTCCTACAAAGAAAATATATAATCCTAAGCTAGAATGTGAAACAAACATAATATTAAATTATTTGGGCCACATGATCAATTTAAAAGCTGATGTGTTTGCCGGGTAGTGGTGGCACCCACCTTTAGTCCTAGCGTTTGTGAGGCAGAGACAGGCAGATCTCTGTGAGTTCAAGTCTAACCTGGCCTATGGAGCTAGTTCCATGACAGGCGGCAAAGATACAGAAAAACCCTGTCTTGATAAATCTAAATAAATAAATAAATAGAAAAATATTAAGTATTAAAACTGATGTGTCTAAAATGACACATTAACTCTCTAAGGTGTAAATGTATACATGGTATCAGCCATGCTGACCTATATGCAGGATCCACACTTACATAAAGTTTTAAAAAAAGAACAGATTCTATAGATAATTTTGAAGAAGTCAGAATGCTTGAAGGAGGGGCACTCAGTTCACAGTAACGTGTACAATTTAATACACTGAAAACAAGGACACAGNTCTAAAATGACACATTAACTCTCTAAGGTGTAAATGTATACATGGTATCAGCCATGCTGACCTATATGCAGGATCCACACTTACATAAAGTTTTAAAAAAAGAACAGATTCTATAGATAATTTTGAAGAAGTCAGAATGCTTGAAGGAGGGGCACTCAGTTCACAGTAACGTGTACAATTTAATACACTGAAAACAAGGACACAGTGCTTGGGAATACACAGAGGAAGTTGTTTTATGATTTTCTTCATTTTGGTGGTATTGCTCTCCTTTCTCCAAAAGGGAAGATTTTGATGTCAAAAGTAACAAAATACTTGAGAATGGAATGTATGTCTATCAGTTGTAAATAATACTCTTTGGCAGTTTTCCCGGCAGTCCATGTTTTGGGAGAAAGTTTGATTCTGGAGAAGTGTCAATGCTTCTACAAGAGAATTTTCCCTTTTAGAATGGCCATGACATTCTTATCCAAGTGCTGTCATGTCAGCAGTGTGAATTCCTTCAGTTCTTGCTGTACTTGAACATCTTTTTCACTGTGTTTCTCTGCTTGTCCTCTTTTTCTTGATCACTTCCTCAGATGAACTGTTTACATAATTAAAGCANGTAATAATAACTTTCAAGGACTAGAAATTTGCATTACAATTGTTAAATGAGTTGCGTAGGTATAATAACTTGAGCTAGAGGAAAGACATATATACAGTATTTTCTAACAAAAGCAATTCCAAATTTTATCAGTACTTAAAGACCGATATCAATGTAAATATTTACCACGTAGCTGCATTTTAAAATTAGATTCAACAATTGGCCTTCTTGTCCTATCATATCTATATCCCCCTTTTTTCTTTCTAGGGTAATTTCAGTAGTCTGCCCTTTTATCCTCCCGTTTCTATACGCCCCTATTTTCTTTTCAAAAGAAGAACTGAGAATGTAACCTATTTGGTTCAGGTTTCCTGAACTTTCCCAGTGCTAACCTGCAGCCAACCACTCTAACCATTGACAAATATCCATAACCTACTTAACGACCAAAAATCCCTCACCCCACCCTTTGGGAACGTGGACCTCATGTTCTTAAAATTACTTCCTACAGTCTGGGGGTGATGGCGTATTTAGAAGTTCCTGAGAAGAATAATTTGTGTTAATAGTCAAGTCCTGGGAGAGGTAGCTGTATCATTTATCATGCAGTCTCTGCATAATGGAAAAGGGCATAGCTTTTCTTAAGTTCTGCTAATTGATATAGTTTCAAAATTTTTTTAGAGTCAACTCAGAGATTTTTTTTTCCACATAACTTTTTAGTAGTTTGGTCTGTGTATATGTTTAAAGTAACTATTTTAAGATAATATCTTTCCTCTGCATTAAAATTCCTACAAACTTCAGATAGAGGGTAAAATGCATAGAATGTAGTCAAGCTTTAGATCCAAGCAATCCATATTTGCCTCCTTTAATTTCTTTTCCATAAAACCAATATTTTTTCTGCTTTAGGTGATAATTCTCTTGGACTATCTAAATCCTTGCCACTTTTTAACGTTTGGACCAAATTACTAAGTTTTCAAATTTTTACTCCAAAAGTGGGCTGTAATTGGGCAATGTCTTCCAGCAATTTCTGAAAGTCATTAAGAGTCTGCAATTAATCTCTTTTAATTTGTAATTCTTGGGGTCAGATTTTTGTAGAAGTATTTTATATCTTAAATTATTAATAGAATCTTTTCATTATATTTTTTTGAGGAGTAATCTGTAATCCCCAATGAGGCAAAATTTTCTTACTTCATCAAACATTTTCTCAAAAGTATGTACATTTGAATCAGCTCATAAAAGTTTGTATGACCTTAAAAGCATACCTTTGAAACAAATGTTTGGCTGGACTGGGTAATCAAGGTATATTGGAATTTGTACAAAAGGGACTATATGCCTTCAAATAGGAACAGTACTTTTGCTAGGAATACTAGAAGTATTTTTACTAACATTCCTATTTCCCCCAGTTAAGGTCCTGTATGCCCCTAGGGTGGAAAGGCTGAGCTGGGAAGGCTTCTTTTTTCTCTCATGTAAATTCTGATAACCAAGTAGTGGGAGCTCCTCCTGTTGTGAGTCCCAGCTGGGCAGTATTAGTTGCACACACTTTTAATCCAAGGTGGATCTCTGTGTGTTTCAGGCCACCCTGCACTACAGGAGATTGAACCAGTCTAAAAACAGAACAGAGCCAGGCTGCCATTCTTATACCTTTAAACCCAGGATTTGGAAATCACACATCTTTAATCACAGCACTAGGAAGGTGGAGCCAAGAAGGCATACGGCTTGGTAGAGAGAGGAATATATTGTGGGAGGGGACAGGAGCCCATGGCATAGAATCTGAGTACTCAATGGAGACAGGATTTTGCCCACTTTAGTCTGAGGATTCAATAGAAGTAAAAGATCTTTATAGTGTTTGACTCCTTTATTTCTCTGATCTTTCATCCCAATATCTGACTCTGTCTTTTTTTAATTAATAACAATTAGGCTTTGTGCTACAGTGATATGTAAAATAAATTTCATTAATTCATTTGCTTCCAAAAATCTCACAAAACTTTCTTGTGTATATTGTTTTTTAGAGTCTAATTTCATTATTAACACTTAACTATAGAGCTTTTGTATCCCAGCTTTATAACTTCAGGTATAGCAGCTGAAGCATGCACACATACCTCTGAAAATCCATTAAGTTAGGATGATACTAGTGAAAGACCCCCGGAGTTGGGAGACTCTCACTCAAGTCTTGGGATAAGACGTCCCCCCAATTACTCATGAGACACCATCCTTGCTGTAATCACACAAGGTTTATTGACAGGAACCAGCACGCTGGGGCCAAGACTCATATCCCACGCAGGGGTAGAGGAGTTCGACCCCGAGTAGCTAGGAGAAGGGTTATTTAAGGGAAGAAACCATAACCCAAAGTAGGTAGGGAGGGCATCATTGGAAGATTCTGAAAATACCAGTGATAATTACAAGGGGGTAACTCCCCATTTCTCAAGATTGTTCTTCAAGATTATAATCTAACTTTGTGGTCAGCCAGTTCCTGGAACAAAGTCACTGAACTGGCCAGGCCAGATTTTTGGCTCTACTCTTCCTGCTAGGGGAGGGGGTCTGGATTTATCCTGGTCTTTCACTAGCATAAGATACCTCCATTTAGAAAGTAATGTTGAATTTCATTCACTATGTCAAATTTATTTATTTTTATTTTATGTGCATTCATGCTTTGCATTCTTGGATGTCTTGTGACAGTGTCATGTCCTCTAGAACTGGAGCAACACACAGTTGTGAGCTTCCATGTGGGTGCTGAGAATTGGGCCAAGTTCCTCTAGAAGAGCAGTCAGTACTCTAAACCACAGTACCATCTCTCCAGCCCCATCATTCAACTACAATTCTAAATGTTACTTTAGAACTGGAGACAGAGTTTGCCTTCTCATTCTTTGCTGGTTGAAGCTTTGATGGTGGTATTTCACTTTTAAGCATCAATTTACTTAATTTTTGAATTTTAATACACCTAAAGAACAAATGACTGCAAGATTAAACTAATAGATAAATAGCTTTCCACTAACAAGTACCTATCAACTTGATCAAAACAAATAACCAAATTGTGCCATGGATCTAATGGCTTTATAAATATTTCATCAGAAATAGCTCTCAAACTATGCCCCACTGTTTCCCATATTGTTTATCTTATTACAGTATGAAAGGTTATTGTCTTCAAATGTATATAACACGATACTAAAGTATTTGCTAAAAATGTTTCAGATGTGTAGTTGAGTATAAATAGAAAAATCAGCAACTAAAAGTTTAAAAATTTAATTGACTGGAAAATCACAGTATATTAGTCAAGGTTCTCAAGAGTCAAGAATTTATGGACTAAATCTGCAATTTATGTATCTATCATCTATCATCTATCTATCTATCTACTTATTGATCTGTGTTATATGGGGATTTATTGGAATAACTTCCAGAGTGCAGTTCAAAATGGCTGTCAGTAAATAGAAAGTTCAAGAATCTAGTAGTTGGTCAATCCCAAAATACTGGGTTTCTCAGCTATTTTGTGTATATGCTATTATCCCAAAGAGGTAAACTTCCATGAAATGAAAGAATACCTTTGCTAACAAGGTGAGGGAATGCAGAGAGATGTAGGAACCCACAAGACTATACAGGGAACGCACAGCTGACAGACCAATAGGCAGACCCACGGGAAGTGTATACATCAATGTCCACATGGAACAATCCGTTTTGCTAAGCTGTGGGAATCCTTGTCTTTTAAAAAATTCACTGTCATTTCTGTGGAAACCTTGTGAAGCCATGATTTTTCCCTTTGAAATGTTTTTTTTTTTTCCCAAAACATCTCAGCAGTGTGACTTCTGTAGGGTCACAGAGTGACCTTGCTCCATTTCCTCCCCCCCACAAACACACCAGGAGGCCTTGTTCTTTGTTGTAACCCTCAAATTTACATAGAGTCAATCCTACAAAATTAGCGGCTTACAGAAAATATAGAAATATCCATAAAAGAGAGGCACTGAGCCGGAAGGCATCATGCCCCACCTTTGGTAACAAACAAATCTGGGGATGCCCAAAGCTGGTGATCAGCAAAGAGATTAGATAAGGAGAATGGGTGAATGCAGGAGTTAGGCATATTTAGTAACTTCTAATGTTTGGAATGTCAGGTATTTCCCCTTGAATGCTGGCTCTTTCTGGGGGTCAGTTCACCTGTTCTGGAGTACTGCCTTGTCGGGCTCTACCAGCCCATTTTTGTGATTATACTATGCATTTTATTATTATGCTCACCTGTGGAATTTTCCACCTCTGTCTGTAAAAACTAGAAAGCTCATGAAGATCAGCCCTTTTACTCTTCTGCTTCTTCCCATCACTATTTCTCCTTACTCTCCTTTCTTCTCTTTATTCTTCCCCTTCTTCTTCTTCTTCCCCTCTGTGTGCCCTTCACTTCATTTTTTTCCTCTTGCAAGAAAAATAAAGAATGTACTTAAGTTTAATTTTTACACTCAGATCCTTGGCTGCTATAGACATCCAGTTCTGAGCCATGAGGCTGGTCCTCAGAGGCCCTTGATAGAGCAAGAAATAACACTCCATCTTCCTTCTTCTATTCTCCTTCCAATAGAACGGGTCATGAAAATAAAAAGTGTGCCTTCCATCTTCAAGGTCTAGATAAAGAGCAAGTGTTATCCAATTTTCAGTACTTGGATCAAAGACATCCTGTCTTCTTGCTTAAGGTCCAGATCAAAACTGTGCCCTCCATTTCTGAACTGTAGTTCATTCCAGATACAGTAAAGTTGACAACCAAGAGCAGCTGTCATAATCAATCCATTGTCAACTTGGCATATAGTCATATCACCTTATTCATTTTTAAATGAAAATCAATAACCAGGTTGTAATTATGCCTAAACATAATATAAGGATACCAATTATATATTCAGAATAGTGACAGTGTCCCTTGGAGGACATCTTTCTAGTATCTCAAACTTACTTCTGATAACCACAGATATTCTCTTAATTGATGTTGCAACATATAAGGAAATTCAAAGAACTTACAAGCAACATTACAAATGCATCATCAACAAATTACAACAGAAGCACTCATATCAGTTAAAATTCTCGTTTCTCACCATAGATGGTATTTGGAACTGCTATCCTCTGCTGCCCATTCTGTATTTCTTCTTAACTCTGTAAGCACTTCACAAGGTCTTGGATATTTTCCAAGAGAAGTGACCCATACCTTCATTCCTGATGGATATGTGACCTTTGTCATACTTATTGGATTATATTGTTCTTGTTTCTCATTCATTTTAATTAAAAGGCACAGTATCACAAGGAGATGTTCTAAAAAAATCACTGGCATTCTGGACATAATCCTCTTATCTCTATTGTGAAGAGTCAATCCAGTTTCCCCATGGTAATCTGGATATGTCACACTGCCAAAGGTTGTTATTCCTGTCAAAGTCTGTTGGGTTAAGAACCATTGAAGCTGATATGACCAGGGGGAAGTGTGCATTTAAAGTTCAATGGAATATTTGCTCTGTTTCCTAACAGGAGCCCTTCCTCTTTGGTACATAAACTTCTAGGTCAACAGAACTTAGGGTGGCAGAATCAGGAACCAAAGCTTTCCTAGAGGGTCACTAGTGGGGCTAGTGAATGGAAATATTCCACTTTTCAGCCGTTGATTCCGGCTATAGGAGAAATCATATCATATAGTGGGTGCTGATTGAGAGCATATAGGGCTTTCTGGAGAACCTTGCCCCAGCCCTCAAGATGCTGAAACCTAATTGGTGCTGCAAGAGTTTCTTCGAAAGAACAAGTCCATTGGTTCTTAGAATCAGTCTGGTTTCGTAATGATGCTTTAGATCATATTAATACCAGTGTATTCCATGACTGTGGGCCCATTCTCATGCTTCTCTGGCTGTGAAGTTAGTTCCCTGGTCAGAAGCAATACTGTGTGGAATACCATGCTGCTGAGTAAGAAATTCTACAAATGCATTGGTGATGGTTTTGCAGAAGCATTGTACGTAGGAAAGGCAAATCCATAACCAGAATAAGTATCTACTCCAATAAGGACAAAGACTTGTCCTTTCCATGAAGGAAGTTGTCCAGTGTAGTCAGCCTGGCAGTAGGTTGGTGGCTGACCACTCCAGCAATGGTGTCATATCTGGGGCTCAGTTTTGGTCTCTACTGTTGTGCAACTTAGCAACTGTAACTAAGTCAGCCATGATGAGCGCAAGTCCATGTTGTTGAACCCATTCATATCTCCCATCTTTGGCACGATGGTCACTTTGGTCATGGGCCCACAGGACACTGACATGAATAGCTGGGAAAAGAGACTGATTGTTCACAGAAGAATCATCCTGTCTACTTGAGTACTGAAATCTTCCTCAGCTGAATTCACCTTTTCATCAACATTTACATGGAATATAAGGATCTTTATACCCTTTTCCCATTTGCAGAGATTATCCACATTCTTCTTCCTCAGATGTCTTCTCTCACCAATTTTCTAATCATGCCCTTTACTAATCCCTGATCCTCCAGCCAACCCTCTGGATAGAGTCCATCATCAGTGCATTGCTAGTTGCACATTAGGTCAATTCTCCTTCCAAATAAACTGTATGAAAACGTCTACTGTTTGAACTTCTACCCACTGTGAAGATTTCCCTTTACAAGTATCCTTCAGGGTTGTCCCATAAAGGGGTTGGAATCCTGCAGCTGTCCAACTCTGGGTGGTTACAGTATGATATGTAGAGCCATCAGCCAGGGCCTAGTCTTCTCTTCCTTATTCAGGCAATCACATGGAATAGGCTATAGGTGTATGCTTGACAGCAGAAGGCATTGTAACAGGAGTAGAAACCACTGGCCTTTGGCCATCTCTTCAGGTAGCTTCCTTGTGCCCTCAGGACCTGCTTGATCCAGATTTCTTATATACCACTTCCTTTGAAAACATATTGCAGGTGTACATATCCTACTTTGTAACTTAATGGATCTGATGATACCCAGCTCATGATAGGCATTTCAGGTTATTTGATCAGGTGGTGACCCACTGTCAAATGTTCAGTTTCTCCCAGTGAATTAATGGCACATACTCACATGTTTGACTATATATATATTTGGAAATGATTAAATGGGCAGCAGTAGCAGACACTTGGAATGCTTTTAAGAAGTACTGTATTGTTCCATTTCTCCAGTGATCCTTTTCTTGGAATTTTATTCAGGTTTCTTCTTTTCCTGTATGAGTGTGTGTGTGTGTGTGTGTGTGTGTGTGTGTGTATGTGTGTGCATGGCAGGCATGTGTGTGTGTAGAATATGAAGCACAGGCTATAAAATGCAGAGATCTTCCTGCCTCTGTGGCCAGATTAGTAAAAGCATGTACTACCACACACAGCATGAGAAATAATTTTTGTGGTGCAAGTCTTATGGTATCCACGGAATCCAGGAGATGGGTTCAGAACCCCTGATACTGGAAGTACAGATATTAGTGAGATTCTATCAGTACTGGGAATGGAAGCTGGATGCTCTGAAAGAATATTCAACACTCTTAACTGCTGAGGTATTTTACACCCTAAGTTTACTATTCTTGATTATGTTTTTTTGTCCAAGGTTGCCTAGTCATGGTCAGAAACCGAAAGTTGATTAAAAAATAGAATTCTCCATTTCAGAGAATTAGCCTTAGGAAGGCATGAACTCCCTGTTTATCTAATAAAAGAGTTCAGCCCATTATCCTTACATATACAGTCAACAAAAATGGAAGCAGTAGGTTGTGTTCATGTATTTCAGCATACTTATTCACCCACACTTAACAAGGATGAAGTTGCAAGGGATTTGTGGCAGGGATGGAATAAAGAGGTAAAAAAATGATGTATTGTCTTATAACTAACAATCTTTGAAGACTAATTTTAAATTAAAAAGAGCAGCTAGATAGATGGCTCAGCAATTAGAGCACTGGCTGTTTTCACAGAGGACCCTGATTCCATTCCTGGACCCTGCATGCTAGCTCACCATCTGTTCTAATTCCAGTCCCAGGTATCTCCCCCCTTCTTCTGCCCTATGTAGGTATTGTAAACAGGCAAATGCAGGCAAAACACTGCATAACTAAGTATTTTTTAAAGTTAGAAAAAAGAAAGAATGAAATTCTCTACAGTGATGTTGAAACCCTGAGACAGACATCAAGGCAGGTCTAGTTAAAATGGATTCCTTCTTGTCTTGCATGGAAGCAGCTGTGGCCTTCTGCCTAGTCACCCTGCTCAGAGCAAAAGCAGCTTTGCTCTGAGAGTAATAGAGATCATCATGACCATTTATCCAGGAGCACGGTATAGAGGGCTGTTAGGTGAATTTTCCTTGAAGTTTTCAGGTTTTGTGTTTTCTATCTTTTCTGTGTGTGAGAATTATGGTGTTGGTACAATTATCTGTTAGATCAAACATCAAGATTGACAATCAACTTTTCATAGTGTCATTTACTTGATTTTTTACTAGATCTTATGGTAGAATATAAACATGCCAGAGGCAATTCTTTCCATCATTTTTTTATAATTTACATATGTTCCTACATGACTTTGAGGTAAGAATGTCCCTAACTCTGTTTTTACATTGTGATCATGTTCAGAAGTGGATTTGTTAACAGAGCATGCTTAAGAAAATGGAAAACATTACATGAGCATGTTAAGACTCCCTATGTAAAACCCCCATTATTCCTTTGTTGAGGAAAACCACTGTTTTAAAAATGACTCCCAGTTACTTCATGCCTCCTGCAGGTAAGACTTTTTTCTCATGTTTTTCTGTCTTGTATTTTGAGATGGCTATTTTTGGTAGTCAACCTGACTACCTCTGGGATTAACTAATACAGAAAAAATTGATTATACCTGAGAGAGATTTTGCTTAAAGGTTTTAAATGGGAAAACCCTCCATTAATATGTATAATTTGAGATGACAGGACCCACCTTAATCTGCTTGGTATCAGTGCACACTTTTAACCCTGACACATAAGAGTCAGAGGTAGTGAGCTTTTCAGAGTTTGAGACCAATCTGGCCTACAGCATGAGTTCCACAACTACACAGATAATCACCAAAAAAAAAAAATCTGAATCAAACAAAGTCTATGGTCTAACTTTAACCAGGATCTCACCTTCTGGTAGCAACAGTCACATTTAAAGTATATTGAAGAAAAAAAGGTCTCTTTTTTGCTTCTTTGCTCTAGCTCTGGCTTCCTAACTCCTTCCTTTACTAGCATTAGAGCCTACTTCTTTGAAATTTTGCAGTATACTTAAAAGAAGATGAGACATTGAGTCTCATGGGCTGAAAAACTACTGGACTTTTCACTTGATCTCAGGCCAAAAACACTGAGAAGCAAACTATTGGATTCTTCAATTTTCATTGGTAGGCAGCTATTTTTAGACAACCTGGACCACAGCTTGAGAAACATTGTAATAAGCCCACCTTTTATATACATAGCAAGATTCATTCTACCTGTCCTGTTCAAGTAGGCAATATTGAACAATGCAGTTGTTTATTTTTTTTTACCTGACCGTGGAGGAAGATGTGCTGGCTAACAATAGTGCTCATGAAGACATTCTTCCTAGCTCCATCATTCTCTACATATTCAAATGAACACTACTCTTTATTATTATTCATTTGCCTGGAGTTTGCTTTGAATTTCAGTAATAGAACCCATAAAGCAATGGAGCCATCATCCAGCCTTCAGATGGGGGAAAGGCCTATCATCTTGCTTGAGATCTTGTTCCTGCTTTTCTGTTTTCTGTTGTGTGAAATTCCTGTGCAAACCTTGTAAAAAGTACCCTCAGTTCATCTGACCTCAGCATGAAGCAAGCCACAGAATAAACATCTCAATTTGTGACCTTAAAACTCTCTTTAGCTGTTAATATTCTAGGCTCCTTCCCCCTGTGAGACAGGAAATCACTGCACCCACCTAGTACAGTGCACTGTAGAAGCTAGCTAGCCATGTTCTGTCCTGGAGGAAAAATGGAAAGTTCCCATGGAGTGCAAGAAGATGGTAGTGTGTGCTTTTGGAGCCCTGGGCAAGAGCTATTGAAATGCATATGTTTGTAGATCTAGAAAAGATCTTTGACTGGGGTGGGAGTGGTCAGGAACCACTGTGCTGTCTCTTTAAGTACACTATAGCCCTATGGGATGTGTTCTTTTCACTCAGGCCTCAGTTGCCAATCAGGCCCTCCACATGATCTGCCAGTCAGAAGTAGTGCAGGGCTCTTCCGGGCACCACCATCAGATTCAGCTTTGCAGAGGAGCTGGTGCCAGTGGTTTCCTGTGCTGTGGAGCAATTGCTGCTGCAGGAAGATGATGAACTGAGGGGCTTTGGCGAGCTTGAAAAACACAACATGGTGAGAGAGGGAATGCTGTTTCTAGATGGGGAGGAGCAGAAGGTGAGGTGTGGGAGACAGTATGGTGCATCTTCCCTGGATCTGTATGGGAATCTGCTGCCAGATTCCTGTGTCATGAAGGCCCATGCGGTCCTTACTAATTTGTGGACCTATGGGCAGGCCTCTGAATGACTTTGCTCTGTGGACTTAATCTACTTAGGGACTTGGGAGCACAGTGCTGTGTGCACAGTCATCTTTCTTGTCAACTTCAACATGCTTGATGCATTCAAGGAAACAAGTTACCACACTTAGAGAGGCCTAGTTTCTTCAGTGTCTCCTCGAAATTGAGCACTTTGCCTTTAACCTTTACATACAATCTCCCTTTATATTTAACTATGTGGACGGTATCAAGGCATCTCACGTGTTGGGTAGCACTGCACTTCTAAGCCACAATGTAGAAGAGTAGAATTGCTGATATGAAGGATTTGCCAATGCCTTGGAAATAGTTCAGTCTCTCAAAGTAGAATTTAGCTGATGGAGGAATGCCTCTAAAACACCCAAAAGATAAATGTGTTTTAATCAGGGCTGTTAGAGATTAGGATGCTTGGGTACACATTGTTCAACGGGATTGTCCAGATATTTGTCTCCAAACCATTACAAAGAAGCCACCACTGATTTAAAATCAGGTACATCCCTATATCAACAAAAAAGCCTCTTACAAGCTTTTCAAAGAGGCTTCACTAGCAACCATAAAGTCTGATGTTCCTTAAAGTTCCAGTTTCTTCTTGAGAAAAGCACAGTTCTGCCAGATGGGCAAGATGACACCAGTGACATATATATGAAATGTAAAACACTGTTGTGTGTGTAGGGGTAACCTGATCAATCAAGGCTTTTATTTGTGCCTTCAGGCAGGGAGGGGGAACAATCTTGGGAGACCTAGTAACAGCCTGAGGCCTAAGCCTTCTGAGTTTCCCTAAGGACCTGATCTACTGATAATAAAACAGAGCTCCTTCTGTAAAGCCAGGAATAAGCTTTGCAGCGCTGGTAATGGTTTGGTGCCAAGGCCTTTGTAGAGGGATTGCTTCAGATCCTAAGAACCCAACTCTTCCAACCACATGGAGCTATGATTATCATTCCCAAGACCACTCTCCACTTCTTTCTCAAAAATCAGGTGTTAGAAGGTATGTGGATTAATATCTGGGTCTTCTATTTAGTGCCAATGGTTCTCCTGTCTGTTCTTATGCCAGTACCAGGCTGTTTTCAGTACTGTAGCTCTGTAGTAGAGTTTGAAGTCTGGGATTGTGATACCTATAGAATATCTTACTGTACAGGATTGTTTTGGCTATCCTAGGTTTTTGCTTTTCCCTATGAAGTTGACTACCATTCTTTTGAGGTCTGTGAGAATTTTGCTGGGATTCTGATGGACATTGCAATGAATCTGTAGATTGATTTTGGTAAGATTGCCATTTCTACTATCCTAATTCTACCTACCCAAGAGCATGGAAGATCTGGTGTCTTCTTCAATTTCTTTCTTCAAAGATTTATAGTTCTTGTCATACAAATTTTCCATTTGTTTGGTTAGAGTTACTCTGAGATATTTTATGCTTTTTGTGGCTATTGTGAAAGGTGATGTTTCTCTAATTTCTTTCTCAGCCCTTTTATCATCTGTGTACAGCAGGGCTATTGATTTTTTTGAGTTAATCTTTTATCATGCTACGTTACTAAAAGTGTTTGTGAGTTGTACAAGTTCCTTGGTATTGTTTTTAGGATTGCTTAAGGAAACTATCATATCATCAGCAAATAGTGAGAGTTTGCCTTATCCTTTTATGATTTGTATCCCCTTGATCTCCTTTTCGTGTCTTATTACTCTAGCTAGAACGTCAAGAACTATATTGAATAGATATGAATAGAGTGGACAACATTTTCTTGTTCATGATTTCAGTGTAATCACTGAGAGTTTCTCTCCATTTAGTTTGCTGTTGGTTGTTGGCTTGCTGTATATTGCCTTTTTAATGTTTAGGTATGTTCCTTGTATCCCATCCATGCTCTCTCCAAGACCTTTATCATGAAGGGAGGTTGTATTTTGTTGAAAGCTTTTTCAGCATCTAATTAGATGATTATATGGTTTTTATTTTTCAGTTTGTTTATATGGTGGATTACATATAATTGACAGATTTTTGTATGTTGAATCATCCCTACATCTCTGGGATGAAGCTGACTTGATCATGGTGGATGATGGTTCTGATGTGTTCTTGGATTCGATTTGCCAGTATTTTATTAAGTATTTTGTATCAATATTCATGAGTGAGATTGGTGTAATTCTCTTTCTTAGTAATGGCTTCCTGTCATTCTGGGTATCAGGGTAAGTGTAGCCTCATAAAAAGAGTTTGGCAATGTCCCTTCTGTTTCTATTGTGTGGAATAATTTGAGGAGTATTGGTATTAGTTCTTCTTTGAAAATCTTGTAGAATTCTGAGCTGAAACCATCTGGTTTTGGGATTTTTTTTTGGTTGGGAGACATTTGATGACTGTTTCTATTTCTATAGCAGTTATAGGTCTGTTTAGTTTGGTTATCTGGTCTTGACTTATTTTTGGTAAGTGATATTTATCCAGAAAGTTGTCCATTTCCTTTAAGTTTTCTGATTTTGTGGAGTACAGGTGTAGTGATAGGGGAGAGCACAGGCCTGTTTTTCGTTCTGCCCGGCTCCCACACAGCTAACTTATACCCAGAAATAACAACACACAATTGTATTCATTTAAGCACTGCCTGCCCCATTATATCTAGCCTCTTCTTGGCT
>LOEQ01005685.1:51811-79567 GCA_001685075.1 Bramus lutescens
AGTTTCTTTATTAACCAATGAAAGTAACACATAGACAGATGACCCTCCTACATCATACAGGTTTTTGAAATACGACCTGATGAGTTTCTGGATTTCCTCCATGTCTGTTGTTATTTCCCCCTTTTTATTTCTGATTTTGTTAATTTGAATATTCTCTCTCTGCCTTTTGGTTACTTTGGATAAAGGATTGTCTACTTGATTTGAGCTTTCAATTTTATTATTTCCTGCCATCTAATACTCTTGATTGAGTTTGCTTCTTTTTGTTCTAAAGTTTTCAAATGTTCTGCTAATTCACTAGTGTGGGATTTTCACAGCATCTTTATTTAGGCATTTAGTGCTATGAACTTTCCTCTTAATACTGCTTTCATTGTCTCCCATAAATTTGGGTATGTCATGTGGTGATTTTCATTGAATTTTAGGAAGTCTTTAATTTCTCTCTTAGTTTCTTCATTGACCCATTGATGATTCAGGTGAGTATTGTTTAATTTACATGTGTTTGTGGGCTTTTTGGAGTTAGTATTGCTATTGAATTCTAGTTTTAATCCATTGTGATCTGATAAGATACATGGGGTTGTTCCAATTTTTTTGTATTTGTTGAGGTTTGTTTTGTTACCAAGTATGTGGTCAATTTTTGAGAAGGTTCCATGAGGTGCTGAGAAGAAGGGATATTCTTTCATGTTTGGATGGAATATTTTATAGATATCTGTTAAGTCTATTTTAGTCATAACATCTGTTACTTTCCTTATTTCTCTGTTCATTTTTGTCTGACTGACCTGTCCAGTAGTGAGAGTGGATTGTTGAAGTGTTCCACTATTACTGTGTGGGGTTTATTTATTTTTTTCATAGAATAATATAATATAAAATCATATTAATATAATATATGATGTGCTTATTTACAATATTTTATTTTTATAATTTACTTTGTCTTATATATAAATATATGTAAAATAAATAGGAATCTCAGATATTTATTGTAGCAAAGGAATTCTTATAAAAACCTAATCTAATGAAATGGCGCATTACAACTTTATTTTTTTATTTTATTACTCTAAAAAATATACCAATTCAAATTCCCACTCACTTCCCACTCCCTCCACACACCCTCCCATCCCACCCCCCCTTCAATCCCAAGAGAGGGCAGTGCACGTGGCCTTGTGTAAGTCCAAGGCCCTCCCCACTATATCAAGGCCAAGCAAGGTATACATCCAAATAGAACGTGAGTAGAGGCAAATTCCAGTGTCGGTATCATTGGCCCTCAGTCTGTCCCATTCAGAGGGACGAGTTTGTTCCTATGCTCTCTCACTCCCAGTCCACTTGGAGTTGGTAAGCTACCATTAGCTCAGGCACACTGTCTCAGTGGGTGAACCCTTCATGATCCTGACTTCCCCGCTCATACTCTCACTCCTTCCACCCCTCAACCGGATCATGGAAGCTCAGTCCAGTGCTCCCATGTTGGTCTTTGCCTCTGTCTCCATCTGTTGTTGGACAAAGGTTCTTTGATGACATTCAAGATAATCATCAGTCTAACTACTGTTCAGACACCCTCTCCTCAATTGCTTAGGGTCTTAGCTGGAGTCGTCCTTGTGTACTCCTGGGCATTTTTCTAGAGCCAGTTTTCTTGCTAACCCCACAATGGCTCCCTCAATCAAGGTATCTCTCTTTTTTCTTTTCTATCTTTCCTTCTTCCCATCTCAACTACCCCATTTCCTCAAGTTCTCCTCAACCCTCCTCTTCTCTCCTTCCTTCTACCCTCTGCCCCAATGCTCCCAAATTTTGTTCGATGATCTTCTCTGTTTCCAATTTCTAGGTGTGTCTATATGTTTTTCTTTGGGTTCACCTTATTACTTAACTTCTCTAGGATCATGAACTACAGTCTCAATGTTCTTTGTTTATGGCTAGAATCCACTAATGAGTGAGTACATACCATATATGTTGTTTTTGGGTCTGGGTTGCCTCACTCAGGATAGTGTTTTCTAATTCCATCCATTTGCATGCAAAATTCAAGANNNGTTTTCTAATTCCATCCATTTGCATGCAAAATTCAAGATGTCATTGTTTTTCACTGCTGAGTAGTACTGTAATGTGCCATTCTTCAGTTGAGGGGCATCTAAGTTGTTTCCAATGTTTTTGGCTATTACAAATAATGCTGCTATGAACATAGTTGAACAAATGTTTTTGTAGTATGATTGAACATCTTTTGGGTATATTCCCAAGAGTGCTATTGCTGGATCCTGAGGTACGTTGATTCCCAGTTTTCTGAGAAACTGCCTCATTGATTTCCAAAGTGATTGCACAAGTTTGCATTCCCACCAGCAATGGATGAGTGTTCCCCTTACTCCACATCCTCTCCAGCAAAAGCCATCATTAATGTTTTTGATATTAGCCATTCTGACATGTTTAAGTTGGTATCTCAGAGTTGTTTTGATTTGCATTTCCCTGATAGCTAAGGACATTGAACATGTCCTTTAAGTAGTTTTTGGCCATTTGAAATTTTGTAGAGAATTCTCCCTTTAGTTCATTACATGATATTTATTTGGGTTATTTTGAATTTTAATGTTTAATTTCTTGAGTTCTTTATATATTTTGGAGATCAGTCCTTTGTCTGATTTGGGGTTGATGAAGATCTTTTCTCATTCAGTAGGCTGCCTTTTTGTCTTATTGACTGGGTGCTTTGCGTTACAGAAGCTTCTCAGTTTCGGGGGGGAGTTCCATTTTTTTATTGTTGCTCTTATTGTCTGTGCTACTTAGGTTATATACTAGTGTATGGTGTTTAATGTATGATTTAAGCTTTACAAGTTTTTCTTTGGGGTTTTCTTGGGGGGGGGTTGGTTTTTTGAGACAAGCAGGGTTTCTTGGTAGCTTTGGAGCCTGTCCTGAAACTAGCTCTGTAGACCAGGCTGGCCTAGAACTCACATAGATCAGCCTGCCTCTGCCCTCTGAGTACTGGAATTAAAGGTGGTTGCCACCACAGCCTGGCTTAGAAGTGTTTCTTTTACATATGAGGGTGCCCTTGTATTTAGGGCATAGATGTTCAATATTAAAATTTCCTCATGATGGATTTTTCCTGTGACTAATATGAAATGTCCTTCTTTGTCTTTTTTGATTTATTTTAGTTTGAAGTCTATTTTGTTAGATATTAGGATCGCTACACCCGCTTGCTTCTTAGGTCCATTTGATTAGTATGTTTTTCTCAACCCTTTATTCTTAGATGATGTCTGTCTTTGAGGTTGAGATGTGTTTCTTTTATGCAGAAGAAGGATGGATTCTGGTTTTGTATTCAGTCTGTTAGCCTGTGCCTTTTTATAGGTGAGTTGAGTCCATTTATATTAAGGNTCTGTCTTTGAGGTTGAGATGTGTTTCTTTTATGCAGAAGAAGGATGGATTCTGGTTTTGTATTCAGTCTGTTAGCCTGTGCCTTTTTATAGGTGAGTTGAGTCCATTTATATTAAGGGATATTAATGACCAGTGATTACTATCTCTTGTTAATTTAGTTTTCATTGTTGGTGAGGTTAATTTGTGCATTTTTCCCTTCTTTGGGATTTGCTTCTATGAGATTATCAATTTTCTGTTTGTTTTTTTTTTGATATTGTCAGCTTCCTTGGGTTGGAGTTTTCCTTCTAGTATTTTGTGTAGGACTGGGTTTGTGGCTAGGTATTGGTTAAATGTGGTTTTGTCATGGAATATCTTGTTTTGTCTTTCTATGGTAGTAAAAGTTTAGCTGGGTATCATCATCTGTGCTGGCATCCATGGTCTCTTAATGTCTGCATAATGCTTGAGCACGACCTTCTGGCTTTCATTGTCTGTAATGAAAAGTCAGGTATAATTCTAGCCTAGTTAGCTAGTTCAGTTTCACTTCCGTGGAGCTCACCACCTCTGGCCTGTCCTGGCCTTTGTCCCTAACCCAGTCCTGCTTCTGCAAATGACGCTGGTCTGGATCCGCTCCTGCTCTCATGGAGTTCACTCCTAAATGCAATTTTACACTGTTGACCATGAACCAGTAGTGACTGGGGTCAGAGTGTACGTCATTGAATGAACAGCCTCCCAGAGAAGATCATGTACTTGAACTAGTTTCTCTCCTTGGTGGCTTTCTTTCAATTTCCTGTGAACCTTTATTAGGATAAGCCTTTCTGGATGAAATTCCTCATTTTATGTGATGAGTTTCAATACCGTCAACTAATTTCCTGACCTTTTTATCTACTGTTTTGAGGTTGAAATTAATCAGCTAACTTCCTAGTCATACTGAAATGCTTTTACCATCATTATAGGCTTGATCACTAAATCACATTAGATAGAGCAGAAACAGTTGCTATTCCGCGCTAAGGGGTTTGGTAGCCTGCAGTTTTAATTGTTTTGTTTGTTTGTTTGAGTAGCCCTTGTAGTGTGGCTACAAATTCCTGAAAGTAAAGGGGGGACATCATTCCTGCCTCTATTTGTTTTTATGTCATTGAGTGATGAACCTGGAATGTAGGTTTTTTACATGTCAAGTGTATGCTGCTGTGCGCAGCTTCATGCATATTTTGAATTTGAAAATTTGAGAGAGCATATCATTCTCATTCCCAGGATGCCATGTATTCATGACATTAATACTGCCTGAGCATTCAGAGTCATTGAATTGCTTCTTATGCTTGCTTTGAGTTTTTTACTCAATGTGATTATTTTATATGTCTGCATGGATATGCACCATATGGGCACCTAGTCCTCAGAGTGATCAAAGCATCTCAGAAATCCTGACTTTGGAATATTGTATAGTTGTGATCCCCATGTAAGTTCTGGCAGTTGTGCCCACCTCTATTCAAGACCAACAAGAGCTCAGGACTACTCAGTCATCTCTCCAGACCTGTGTTCATTATTTATGCCCAACATTTATTGCTAATATTTTCAACTCTCTGTTTGTAACTGTTTTAAACATGAAGTTTCCTTTCATAAAATGTTACTTGCATTACAGTTTAAATTAGGGCACTTCAGATGTCTCTGGAAGATGAATACAGAACTAAAGTGAATGCAACACTCTTTGTAGGAACTTCAGTACAAATCTCTGAATTCTTTCTATCTGATTTGTTTGTTTCACTGATTTTTGCAATGGAGACAGGGTTTTAATGTGTACTTCCACCTGTCTTGGATATGATTCCGTAGACTTGGCTGGCACTCAACTCAGAGACAAATATACACACCTGTGCATTCTGAGTGCCACACTTAAAGGCATCAGTCAATATACCCAGTTTGTCCACTGTATTTTTCTTTTTTGTAATTAGTATTTCTTCATACAATTTTTTTCATGTCTACTATGTCCTGATTATCTGTTTCCTTGTCTCTCTTTGTTAATAGACAGTTCCTTGTAAGGTGATATCCCATTCAAACGGTACAGAAATGACAGAGGTGACTCTCCTATTCGATTTCCTTCTGAAGTGTCTGTCTGTGTCATGGAATAAGAGTGGGGAACACCAGAATTATATGACTATACAGTCAAAGATGTATATATTTACAATGTTGTCACCATTATGCTTTTTATTATACACATTAATGAAATATTTTAGAAGGCAGTGACCTACGATGATGTGCATATCAGCTTCACTCGTGAAGAGTGGAATTTGCTGGATCCTTCCCAGAAGAATCTCTACAAAGATGTGATGGTGGAGACATACAGGAACCTCACTAGTATAGGTAAAAATGAATTTCCTTCATGTTTCAAAATAAGGGGACAACTTTTCCTTGGTTAATAATGTTCTTTTGTAATTTGATTTAGAAGGAAGAATAATGAGCTGAAAAAAGTAGTCATAGTTCCTAAGATTCTCTTAAGATAGTAACTTGTTATTGAACAATATTCGATAATATAACATATATTTTCTGGTATTATATTTTAGGATACACTTGGGAAGACCATAATAGTGAAGAACATTGTCAATGTTCTAGAAGATACGAAAGGTAATTTTCACATGAAAGCTGATGACAATGTGCCTCTGATGAAATTGTGATGTGTCCTGAAAGCTTTAAACAAAAGCAAGAGTGTAAATAAGCACAGCTCTAAGTGCATTAATGGTTATTAAATTCTCACAAATCCATATTTCATGTATGTGAATTGCATTTGAATGACATTCTTTTTAAAGAGAAGTCAAGAAAGCAATGCCTAAATAGATATCACCATTTGAGGCACAGCACCATAAGAGCTTTATTGTAGATCTTTGAATCCATTTATTTCTTGCTGCTCTAATAAAAAGGCATACACATTGAAGAGATGATAATATTTTTGTATTTATATTATATATATTTGTATATACATATATGTATATATTTGTATAAATAATAATTTGTATATCTGCAAAACTTTCTACTAAACCAATATCCCATTGTAAATCTTGTATTTAGTGAGAGAGGCAGAGTCAAGAGTCAAGGGGCTGTTGTTGTGGAGAAACTTTTAATACCTATACCTATACCACAAGTCTATGAGGAACAGCAAGTCAATCCTGAGAATTCAATGTGGAAATCTTTTATTTGTTATTCTTTTATACTATGTTTATCATATGTTACTCTTGATACAAGCATATGAGCATAGGGATATAGTGAGATGTAGCATACCACTCTTTAAGAACAATTAGAACATAAGCAGTATTCCCCATGTAGAGTATAATTGTTGAATTTGATTCAAGTATACAAGTAATTGGTTTTCTACCATCATTGTTAATACATGAACAAACTCACACTGCAAAAAATCCCTATGAGTTCTAGAACTGTGCAAATACTTCTGGGTGTCCCAGTTCACATAGCAAATGTAATGTTATTCACAGTATAGCAGAATTTATGATTGCAATAAAGTTGGTAAAGCTCTGATTTTATCCATTTCTCTTCCAATATGTGTAAAATACCATCTAGAAAAAAATCTGTAAAGAAGAAAAGGTAAGCCATGAAAGAAAGGAATTTACCATCAAAGGTATTTTCAGAGTTGCAAAACAACCCCTAATTAAAGAGCAAAACTTGAGTTTAGACACAGTTATAAAAACTCATGATCTGATTTCTCTTTACAATTAATACATATTGTAACATTAATTCATTCAAATGTGTAGATACAGCATGTGTTGAATGTGGTAAAACTTTTATATGTGCCAATTATCCTTGCAGGATTGAAAAAATTCAAACTCGAGAGAAACTTTCTGTATATATTCAATGTGGTAAACCCTTGACATATGACACTTACCTTAAATGGAATAAAGGAACACATACTGGAGAGAAAACCTATGAAACTAGTCAATGTAGTAAAGCCTTTTCTTATCACAGTTATGTTCAAATGCATAAAAGAAGACACACTGAAGAGAAACCCTATGAATGCAATCAATGTGATAAAGCCTTTGCTCTTTACAAAACTCTTCAAAGTCATAAAAGAACACATACTGGAGAGAAAGCCTATGAATGCAATCAATGTGGTAAGACCTTTGCACGTCACTGTAATCTTCAAAACCATAAAAGAACACATACTGGAGAGAAACCTTATAAATGTAATCAGTGTGGTAAAGCCTTTGCTCAATACAGTCATCTTCAAAGTCATGAAAGAACACATACTGGAGAGAAACCTTATGAATGTAGTCTGTGTGCTAAGGCCTTTACACAGTGCAGTGCTCTTCAAAAGCATAAAAGAACACATACTGGAGAAAAACCCTATGGTTGCAACTACTGTGGTAAGGCCTTTGCACAGTACAGTGCTCTTCAATACCATATAAGAACACATACTGGGGAGAAGCCATATGAATGTAATGAGTGTGGTAAGGGCTTTGCAGCTCACAGTAATCTTCAGAACCATAAAAGAATACATACTGGAGAGAAACCCTATGAATGTAATCAGTGTGGTAAAGCTTTTGCACGTCAAGGTCATCTTCAATTGCATAAAAGAACACATACTGGAGAGAAACCCTATGGATGTAATCAGTGTGGTAAGGCCTTTGCTCAACATAGTCCTCTTCAAAGGCATAAAAGAATTCATACTGGAGAGAAACCCTATGGATGTAATCAGTGTGGTAAGACCTTTGCAGCTCACAGTAATCTTCAAAGTCATAAAAGAACACATACTGGAGAGAAACCCTATGAATGTAATCAGTGTGGTAAGGACTTTGCAGAGCAGAGTTCTCTTCAAGTGCATAAAAGAACACATACTGGAGAGAAACCCTATGAGTGTAATCAGTGTGGTAAGACCTTTGCAGCTCACAGTAATCTTCAAAAGCATAAAAAAACACATACTGGAAAGAAACCGTATAAATGTAATTAGTGTGGTATGGTCTTTGCATATTGCAGTCATCTTCAATTAAATAAAAGAACACATACTGGAGAGAAACCCTATGAATGTAATCAGTGTTGTATGGCCTTTACAACTCCCAGGAATCTTAAAAGTCATAAAACATCTTACTCTAGATAAAAAACCCTAGAAATGTAATCTGTGTGATAAGAACTTTGCAGACCACTGTACTCTTCAATGGCATGAAAGCATGCATACTGGAGAAAAACCCTATGATGAAACCAGTGTTGTAAGGCCTTTGCACAGCACAGTCATCTTCAAAGGCATAGAAGAACAAGAAAAAGTATGAATGGAATCAGTAGGCAGCTGCCACTTTCTACCATGTCAGAGGCAACCACACTCCTGGGTTCTTCCTTCCCAAATACATCTCTTGATTGAGATTTGTGTGAAGACCTTGCACTGGGATGGATCAGAAACTCCCTTGTGGAGTTGAACTGAGATACAATTGATACTTTTATGTAGAAACACATTTAGCCCAGAAGAGGACAAAACAGTGGACACCTTTTATCAGCAACAGAGGTTTCTACTGGGCAACTCTCTTAGAAGAATGGAGCAAATCCCAGCTGTGATGGCTCTCTCTCAGAGAGGAACAGGATGGCTATATCTAGTGGAGTGACCTTTCCTTCACAACGTTAGGTCTTTCCTGACTTCAGGCAGTAAGGGTACCCTTCCCTCCAGAACTGTAACACTTGCACTATGAATACAAATAAAGTAGCCGTTTTAGATTTTATACTTCTCTTCAATTGCATGGCTTAAGTAATTCAGGTATGAATCATTATGGATGTCTACTTGCTCCTTTTTTGTTGTGATATAATTGACTATTTCAAAGTACAAATGCAATTTATTTGGCTCTTAGTTATATAGGATAAAAGAATCAACATGAAAGTGTCATGACAAGTGTCAGACATGGCACCTAAAGCAGGAGCTTAAGAATTTATATCCTTAATCTCCCACATGGAGCAGAGAGTGGGAACAGGAACTGGTGTTTGGATGGAAATTCTCATAGCCTACCCTCAGTGACGTATTTCCTTCAGCAGGACAGCATGTCCTAATTCTTCCCAAATGATAACACCAATTTAGGAGGATTATTTTCTCTTACTTCAAGCTTAAATTTTTCTTCCCTTTACACGAACCAATTCATGATGAAAGTTGTTTTAATTGTAATTATGTGATGTATGTGTGTGTCTCTGTAGGTATGTGAATTTACATTCTGTATCCTGGGAAAATGAACACTTTGGATCATATTGTAGCAGTACAGGAAGCTATTAAAAATCTGATCCTCGTCCTGGGAATGAACATTTTTTAGTCACTTAGCCATGACTCTATTGCTGTAAATATGTTAAATTTTATTTATATCACTTGGAAGTATGAAATAGGTGCAAACTCATAAAGAAGAAATCCCTATTCATGAGAACAATTTGTTAATGACTTCAGACATCACAGTTGTCTTTAGTTTCAAGAAAAAAAATTTTTATGATAGCCTTGAAGGAAGTAAATTACACACCATGTTTACTCCAGATTGATGGTTGTGATCATTCCATTGTGGTTTCTATTTTTAAACAATTGAGGTACTCACTGAAGTGCTATATGTATGGCAAATCCATGTAGTGATGTTTATTGTGTAGACCTTCTATTCCTTCTATGGCCTTAGTTCATCTTCTATTGTGCTTATACCTAGTGATAGGTGTTAATCTACTGTAATGTGTAGAATGTTGTCCCCATCATATAATTGTCCCATTGGTTATTGAAATATCAGGACATGTTTGATCATACTTTTCATGTAAGGGTGGTGGTTTGTTGTTCCTGGTTTTGATTTTCATCTTTTCACAAATTCCCTTGCAATTTTGTTATTTGTTATTTATCTTACATTGAATGTCAGGAATGATTTAGGGATACATTTGAACTCCTGATGCTCATTTTTCTTACTCTTGAGTACAAGTCCAAGGATAGATGATGAACACCCAATATGTGCTGTTTTTTCAAGAGAATTTAAGACTGTTAATGTTAAAGTGACTGATAAAAAATTATAAGAAACATTAAATACCTCATGTGTATATTCAAAAAATATTTTCATTTATTTTTATTTATCTTATATAGATGTAATAAAGTATGATAATCAGCCATCAACTGTGTATGTGATACCATATTTTGATGTTCTATAGGGATTGAGGTTAGGTTTGTAGTCTGGCACACAACAGTCCTTTCCCATTGTGGCAGTTCACTGGTGCTCACACTCCACTTGAAGAAATATTAAAAAGGTAAAATTTATTCATTTTGACGACTAGACAGTTTATAACACATTCTCAGAACCAAAATTATATGGCATAGAATCGCCTCATTTAGTAAAGTTCATTGCCTCTAAGTCTGATGGCCTGTGTTCATTCTCTGGGTTATGTATAATACTTCTACAAATTTTCTCATATTTCTTCACGTCAGCAGTTGCCCATACACAGTCCTCCAACAGCTTATTCATGAATAATTTTTTAAAATCTAAAAAAGTGCCATTGAGGTCATTTTCTTTCAAATGAATCACTAAGTTTAATCACTAGAACTCACAAAGCAGAAGTAGACCATAGACCCCTGTTAGGTTTCCTATCAGTGCTGCATGCACATCATGGCACAGGTGTATTCATGTTGCACGAGGAGGGTGGCCCTTTGTTTGTCCCAGTCACCCAGCTGGCTTATACCCAAAATAACCACACAGAAATTATATTACTTAAATCACTGCCTGGCCCATTATCTCTAGACCCTTTTTGGCTAACTCACACATCTTGATTTAACTTATCTCTAGTAATCTGTTAATCAGCACAAGGGCATGTCTTACCAGGAAAGATTCAGCATGTCTGATTCTGGCAGCACCATGGCAGTTTTCTGGCTTTGCTTTCTTCTTCCCAGAATTCAGTTCTGTTTTCTCTGCCTACCTAAGTTCCACCCTGTCAACTAGGCCAAGGCAGTTTATTTACCGATGAAAGCAACACACAAACAGAAGGACCTCCTATGTCATATTCACACAGACACACTTCATAAATTTTTAAATGGATGGAATTAACAATACAAAGAAAAGAACCCATTATTTAGAACATATGAAATGATTTGGCCATTTTAATTATAAAATTTCAATAAATATTGCTATTCTTCAAAACAATGATGCTCCTTTTTAAAACTTATTTTATTCTTTCTTTCTCTGATTCAGTGATAAGTCCTTTAAAAACACATATTCAGCTGGACTTAGAAGTGCATGGCTATAATCACAGCACATGGGAGTGTGGGTGGGACCAGTCTCAGTGAGAACAGCTTGTTCCCCATAATAAATTCCTGTCATCTATGGCTACATGGAGATATCCTGTGTCAAAAATTTGAAAAGAAAAAGCCTATCTCAACTTAGGGAACTTTTCCTAATAAAATCTGGCTTGACTCAGATTGATTTCAACCAACCTTTCTTTATCTTTACTCGTGTAAAGAGTACTGTGATATCAACTTCATATGGAAAAGCAAAAAACCCAGTATAGTCAAAACAATCCTGTACAAAAAAAGAACTTCCGGAGGCATCACAATCCCTGACATCAAATTCTATTACAGAGTTACAGTAGTGCAAACAGCCTGGTATTGCCATAAGAATAGACAAGAGGACCAATGGAACTGAATAGAAGACCCAGGTATTAATCCATACACCTTTGAACACCTGATTTTTGACAAAGAAGCAAAAAATATCAAGTGGAAAAATGCATATTTAACGAATGGTGCTGGCACAACTGGATATCAACATGTATAAGAATTGAAATAGAACCATATCTATCACCATGCACAAAACTCAAGTCCAAATAGATGAAAGACCTCAACATAAAGCCAACCACACTGAACCTTATGGAAGAGAAAGTGGGGAGTATACTTGAACTCATTGGCACAAGAGACCACTTCCTAAATATAACCCAGTATCAAAGACACTGAGTGAAACAATTAATAAGTGGGACCTCCTGTAAAGCAAAGGACATGGTCAATAAGACAAAACAACAGCCTACAGAATGGTAAAAGATCTTCACTAACCCCACACCAGACGAAGGTCTGATCTCCAAAATCTACAAAGAACTCAAGAAATCAGACATCAAAAATTACATAATCCAACAACAACAACAACAAAAATGGAGTACAGACCTAAACAGAGAACTCTCAACAGAGGAATCTAAATTCGCTGAAAGACCCTTAAGGAAATGTTCAATATCCTTAGTCATCAGAGAAATGCAAATCAAAACAACTTTGAGATTCCATCTTACACCTGTAAGAATGCTCCTCGACCAAACAATGGATAAGGAAAATATGGTACATTAACACAATGGAGTACAACTCAGTAGAAAAAGATAATGACATCTTGAACTTTGCAGGAAAATGGATGGAGCTAGAGAAAATTATTTTGAGTGAGGTAACCAGACTCAGAAAGACAATTATCTCATGTACTCACTCATAAGTGGTTTTTAACATTAAGAAAACCAGCCTACAAATCACAATCCCAGAAAACTTAGACAACAATGAGTACACTAGGAGACACTTAACATAGATCTAATCTACATTGGAAGTAGAGAAAGACAGGGTCTCCTGAGTAAATTGGGAGCATGGAGACCTTGGGGGAGGGTTGAAAGGGGAGGGGAGAGGAAGGGAGGGGAGCAGAGAGAAATGTAGAGCTCAATAAATTTAATAAAAAAGAAAGAGTGGACAAGCCATCAAGGAGTAAGCAAGTCAGCAACATTCTTTCATGGCCTTTACATCAGTTCCTGCCTTGAATTCTCTCTCTTATTTCACTGATGATCGGACTAGAAGTTGTAAGAAGAAATAAACTCCTTAAGTTGAAAGAAAAATAAGCAATATAGAAATTCCATTCCTATTCAGTCCATTGAATCATTGGACCACCATCTAGAGGATATTTATATCCTTTAAGTTGTAAGAGACAGAAGAAACAGTGTGATACCTTCACCTTCAGCATTATATGACATAGGTGGGACCTGGAGAGCTCTCAGGAGGACTGATCCTTTTGGGTACCCAAATTTGATTCATAGCACCACATATGATTGGTCAGAACTTCCTGTCATTGAAGGCCCTGAAAATCTAGTGCATTCTGGCCTCCTAGGGAACCAGATATGCAAATGTTGAAAAGACAGGTATGTATTTGACTCTATATTTTACATAGGTATTCTTTCTGTGCCTGTTATCTTCACAAAGAGGGAAATTTAATTTAGATGTAGACGTTTGACCAGTGGATATACCAAGGGTATCCCAGGTACCAGTGGTGACCAGAAGACGGTGTCTAATCCCCTGTGACTGGAGGTACAGACAGTTGAGGGTGCTGGGTATCGATGTTAGGCCCTGTAGATGAGTCATCAGTGTTCTAAGTGTTGAGTCTTCTATTCGCCCTTATGAACATGTCATTAATAACAGTGAGGTGTGAAAGGCTGATATAATAAGTTCATCTTTTCCTCAGCCTTGATGACCCAGAAGAAATAAAAGATAGATAGGACCAGAACCTAACTTAGACTTGATTCTTTTAGAATTGCTGAACATCATGCATCATCAAAAATATAGTTTTGCTTTGTAAATCTTCATCTGCCTAAGTGGTTAGACATGCCGTCTCCTGTCCCATTTTTTGTTTGTTAGTTTTTTGTTTTGTTTTTCATGACAGGATTTCTCTGTAGTTTTGGATCCTGTCCTGAAACTAGCTCTTGTAGACCAACCTGGCCATGGAGTCACAGAGATCCCCCTGCCTCTGCCTACAGAGTGCTGGGATTAAAGACTTGCACCACGTCTGCCTGGGTTCTCCCATTTATAAAAAAAAATTGTTCACAGTATAACCTTGGGCCTAAACCCAAAAGGGACTTCAGGATGACAGCTTATGTGGAATGCAGATCTTTTCCAGGCTGACTCCTCTTTTGAAAATTAACTACCCCAGATGCATGGTGTTATCACAGAGATTTTGTTTATTAAACTTAAGTTTGTGGAATGATTTATGCATAGGAAGGCATATTAATTCTAGAACATCAGTATCTTCAATTTGTAGAAAAATGTTTCTGAATCCAAATTTCTTAGGTTGGATCAAGTACCCTTGATCCCACTCCATTGTTCCCCAGGGAAATAACCTTGTTCTCATGATTAAACCAAATAAATTATTAGATTAACCAACTCAATTACCACTCAGTTATAAAATTACAAATTTCAGTCGTTGAGTCAACTGTCCATTTCAGTAATAGAAAAAGGATTTGTGTGTTGAGCAAGGTTTCTGCCTTCAGAAACCATATTAGGTGAAATAGTTTACTCTGTAGACTATAGTGGAAACACAGTAGGCAACAGTTGAGGAGTCAACACTATGAAATAAGACATGATTGTAGATGGATATGTGATTTTGTTATTTCCCAGCATGTATTGATCCATGTCATGTAAATGAAGTCAGGCCAGATTTCTGTATACAATGTGGGAAGGTTTATTGAGCCAATGAATATGGAATTTCCAAGAATTTACCCTCATATACAGATATGTTCAATCTTGCTGTCATTGTTCTATCCATTAGCTGTAACAGCATGTGTAAGGTGACAGGTTGCAGTAGCTAACATTACATATAAGTGCAGGGTGAATTAATATCTTATTAATGCCATTCCCTCTGTCAGGGAATGATTTTCTCTTTGTCAAGGTCAGTGTAGCTGTGTGTTTTTTTTCAGTTATATTTGCTTTTCTTTAAATAACATTATGAGTTTCAATTTTTAAATTTGAATTCCTTTAAATGTATACTTGCTCAAAACTCTTATTTCTTTCTGTTTCCCATTGTTTCCAGGTCATTAAAATTTTCTTTCTTGTTTTCTCAAGTTATGTTGATAATTTATTTCTGTTTAGAGCAATGTCTCCTGTAGATTAGGCTTGCCTTACACAATGCAGTTGAGAATTCCATTGAATATATAATCCTGCTTCAGCTGCCCAGTGGTGGAAAGAAAGTTCTGTAACTGCTTCAAGGCTGGGCCTTAACTGGTCAGTGAGAAGGAAAAATAGACCAGTAAATGAGTTCCATCCTGTGTAAGAATTGAGTTCAGTGGCCAATTTAAAGCACATGTAGTCCCAGAAGAAAAAAAAAAGGATAGAGAAGGAGCGTGAAAACTTCACTCTTTTGAAAGTAGTGCACATTAGAAATAAGTCGTTGATTGATTGAAGTATGATCTGAATTAGTATTATTAATAAAATTCCAGAGTCAGATACTGGGTTAAAACTGACTGAACAGAGAAGCAACCAACCAGCCACATTAGAAATAAGTAGTTAAGTTGATTGATTGAAGCATGATCCTAATTAGTATTATTAATAAAATTCCAGAGTCAGATATTGGGGTAAAGCTGACAGAACAGAGAAGCAACCCAGGAACCAAATTCACTTTTTAGCTCTCCAAATCCTCAGACCAAATGATGGATGAGATCCAGTCCCCACCCACCTTCTATTCCTGTCTCCATCACCCAAATGCTGGAATTAAAGGTATGAGTTACTTCCTGTCAGAACCTCTGGTCCACTAGTGGTTACCCCCAGCCTTTAATTTCCAGGCAAGCGTTACTGGTTGGAACAAACACAAAATACCATATATTGATTGATGAATGTTCTGACTGGTCATTTCTAGCATCCACAACCAGAGAGTCAAGAATCTGGATAAAGAATGGAACTTATTATGGAGCCAAATTACAGAGATACACTAGTTTGAACAAAATAACTGTTTAAAATGGTATGGCCCTGCCTAAAAGAACCATTATTTTACAGGTTTATGATGAATATCCTGAGAAAAAATGACTAAAACTTGGTGTGCTTTAATATAAATCTTTCGACTCTGGAGCACATGGCCATAAAACCTATTTTAACTTTTAAAAGTAATTTTGGGGGATAACAATTGCTTAATTTCTGTCTTTATTCTTTTTCTGAGCCTTTCCATAGACTTCATCTTTTTCTAATTCATGGCCTCCTTTTGCTTTAACAGCAGCTACTGTTGAAATGTGCCTTTTGTTAGGCAGCAGGGTTTATGAGTGATGATGCAGAGGCTTGTCTGTCTGGACATTGAGTGTGTAATGGAATATGCACACAAGGGCCACTGTATCTTGAAAGAGGAACAGGAAGTTCACTGAAAGACTGGAAGATTTTCTAATAAAATACAAATTTCTTTGATGAGTGTCTTGTCTTTCCCTAGGATGGGAAAGCCATAGCTGGGAAGGCCTGTGCAGTCATATCTTTTATCTCTGCTCTTCTAGTAGATGAGCTGTTATTATCCAGAGGCCCAGCAGGGTGGTTCTAAGGGACACCATTGGGAGGTAGATTTGGGGGTTTTTCTTGTTTTCTTCTCCCATGATGCTCTGGGAGAAATGTGAGGGCGATCATAAGCCATGCAATGGTAAGTGGAGGTGCATTGTCTTCTGAAAAAAAGGAGCAGGTTGGCTGAGCTGTCAGATCTTCTGGGAGTTTGATGGATCATGAGACAGACTGTGGTTCTGTTCATTCATGTGTTGACCTACACCATGCACCCAGGACTGTAAACATCCTTGCGTGCACATTTGGAAAATAATGTACAGAAACATAGAAAGATGACTGCACTATAGTATAGTGACAAAGAATACATTGTTATTTTCTCCTAAAAGTTTCTACACATGTTATGATTTAAATGAGAAAACAAACAGTAAAAATAATGCACATTCCAGAATTTCAAAATGAATCTGAATGTGGCATGAGATTGTGTAGTATCATAGAAAATAAACTGATAGCAGTAGTTTGAGATTTCCCACAGTTATCAATTAAAATTAAATAACAGCATGTTGCATTGTTATAGTTGATGTAAAATTACACATATTTAGTGTATGTATTCTGATGCATCTGGATATATTACCCTCATGGGCCAGCACCATTACCACAGGGGACACAGTAAACAGTAATGCCCAGACATTCTCTTTATATCCATGTGTTTATGTTTGTCCATAATATACGGAGTACCCATAAAATGGCATAAAATTACTATAGATTCCAGCAATCTCCTCAGTATATTTTCCATATTATTGAAATTAGAATTTACAAGTATTGGATTCTCATGCTTATGGCAGGTATATTCATTGTGGCCTAAATATAAAAACAACCTAAATGTTCACTTATAAATGAAAAGTTTTGTGTCTCATGAGGCCACTGTGCTAAAAAATGAATGAGGACAATAACAATGGTCAAAAGCTCATGCACTCATAAAGGACTGTCACAGTCAGTGCTGTGTTCATCATAGAACAAAATGTAATTACAGCTTAGGCTATGTCAACCCACCTGTTACTCCCATCTTTTTAATCACTGTTGCACTCTCATGAATCTGATGGAAGTAAGATCTTCAGCGATGAAAATGAAGGGCAGAAAAATATTCATCTAAGGTAGCCATGAAAAGCAAAGGACAAAAAAATTAATATAGCTGAGGCAATTTTTAAGGTTTTTTTGTGTTCATTTCGTTGGTATGGGGAGAACAAAAATATCAAGCTTTTTGAAGCAAGGATTTTTATAGAGATGAGATGCAAATGTGCGACTATAATGTAAAAATGCAGGAAATTGCTTTATTTGGTTAGTTTGAGGACTTTTGCCAATGAGTCATACTACACAAAAAGTAAAAATGAAGGTAAGAAATAGACTGCCTTGTTTTGTTTGAAATTAAATAATGACAATAAATTGTAGTTTGGGAAAAATGTGATAATCTTAGACAATTGAGTGTTTTCTTTTGTTGAAATAACCCACTTTAGAAAGTAAGACTTTCATTTTGGCTTTACATACCATTTAAACAATTAATATTTTAATATATGTCTTAATATATGATTAATATATAATTCATGTAGTAATACTTTATAACATTACATATGTTTTATATCTTTTAAATAGTTACTCAAATGGTATTTCTCCTTAAAAGAAAAGCAAGAGCATTATTTTGCAGTTAAATGAACAAAGAGCTCTATAATATTCCAAAATTCAAATTAGTGGAAGAGAACACAAGAAAATGGCCTGGGTTCGTTTCCTACATGATTTAACTTTCCAATTGCTGAATTTGTACAAATACATTACATTTGACAGTGGTGCATGTTTAAGAAACAATCCTATTTCAGCTGCATTTAAATCGTCTGCAGTACTCCACAGGCAGCTTTCTTATGCAGTCGTTTCAGACTACCAGCTAATTTGCAAGCCTTTGGGAGTTTCTGCTGACTTACTTCAATCCCTTGCTTTCCAGAGTCAACTTACTAAATGTCTTTATATGCACAAGTATACTTTATGTCACATTGTTAGGACTAGTTAGATTATTTCTTTCATGTGCATACATTCTTGGATATATTCACTTTTCATTTATATGTCATAAAGGCTCTGGTTGGTTCTTGGTTGGCCAGCAAGATCAACCACATTGTTTTTATTTATTGGTGGTACCACCTAGTGGTTACAGTAAAAATAAAGTCACTTTTGTATGTTTACACATCACAAATTTCTCATATCCTGACTTTTCTTTATACACCACAGTTACCCATCATGCATTTAACTAACTCATCATTCTGAACTATCAATAAATTGGGCACAGAATTAAAAATGGTAAAATACTATTCCACAATAGAAGTAAGCAGTGATATCTTTGGCCCCAGAACTTTGTGGTAAATTTCTATATGGTATAATGCATGGTAAACAAGGAGATCAGTGTACTGTCTAAGAAAGGACATTTCTGGGAAGGAGTTGAAGATAATTTCTAGCAATGCTGCCCAGAAACTATTCAAGAGGCAGCCATGTCGAATAACAGACCAGAGGTGAGCTGCAGGCATGACCTTGACACCTGAGAGTGTCCTAAAGAATCAAATCAGGGATCCACACATTCTTTAACTTAAAGAAATACAGGGAGAGTGGCCAACAGGTACCTAACATGAACCCTCGGGTCAAGTAGAGAAAGAAAGCACACAACCAGTAAACTTAGGATCTCTTAAGAGAGCTGCTTGATTTGTTGCTAATGGTGAGTCATGAAGCCCTTTGTTAAAGGAGGCAAGCCTCTGCTCACTGCTAGCAAACATAGTCCACCAAAGAAAAGGTATTACAGAGAGGCTGCATTTGACTATGTTTTTGGATGTTTAGAATCTTTTTCCAAGTTATTTCAGATTTTATGTGAAAATTTTGGCTGCACGTTGGAATGCTGTTTGCAAACCAACATTTTTTCTTACCTGCCAGTTCAAAATTACCATGCAGAAACTTAAGAATTGAAAATACTTAGCCAAAAGATCAGGGTTATTACTTACTAACTCTTACATTTTAAGTTAAACCATATTCCTTATTTGGTATCTTCCACTGATAGAACATTTATCAACATGGCACATTCATGTTGTGCTCACTCTGCCTCATGCCCAGCTTCTGGCCAGTCAGAGTTTTATTAAACCCATTTGAGTGACAAATCCTTAGAGTAAAGAGAATTATTCCAACACAGACAGGCTTACCAAATATTCAAAACCTGGGTATTCATGAAACTGTGACATCATTTTTACATAAAACCTACTCAATATCTGGGAATGGTCATGTTACAAGTATAAACAGGCATAAATAAATATTTGGAAAGCTACAGAAGCAACACTAGTAATGATTTTTTATGTGTGTCTGTATGTGCCAGTGTACATTTGTATATGTATGTTTGTGCATGTGTGTGTGTGCATATTTGTGGAGATGTATGTATGTGTGCAATTGTGTGTGTGTGTGTGTGTGTGTGTGTAGAAGACAGAGTAGAAACTGTGTCATTCGTCTGGTTTTCCCAAACTTATTTTTTATTTCTTTTGAGGTAGGGTCTCTGATTGCTCTGTCACTTTCCAAATAGACTAGGCTAGCTGGCCAACAAGCCCTAGGTACTCAATATTCTCCATGTTCCAGTACCATCAGTTGTGTTCAAAGTTCTTGTGACCATATTTCTTTTTTCTTTTTCTCTTCAGCATGGATTCTGGGCCTCAAATTGAGTTCCTCATGCTCACAAGACTAGCTCATCTGTCTTCTCAGTTCCACACAACTTCAGGTTTTTTGCCCTCACTCTGGTTTTGGTTTAGTTTTTGAGACAATTCCATGTAGCCTAGAGACTGGGCCCCCAAGTTCTGAATAACATGTGTATGTGAAGTCCAGAAGTTCTCTCTCACTCTATTATCTATCTACTGTTTTGAGACAGGATCCAACACTGGAGCACTCTGATTTTTCTGTTCTAGCTAATCAACAAATCCCAGGGATCCTCTTTTCTACATCTTATCTTAGCTGGGAAAACAGGCATAGCCATCCACAACTTGCCATCTTATGTGGATACTGGGAATAAAAGCTCAAGTACCCAATTCGTGCACACAGAACTTTAACATCCCCCTCAAAGCCCCACGCACATTTCCTAAAAAGTAGGCTATAAAAGCAATGTGAACAGATGGATAGATATTAGATAAACAGATCGATATGTGAGAAGAAAAACATGAAATGCCTATCGATTGTGAAGTCTATATGTGGAGTTTAGGAGTGTATTGTCATTGTTACAATTAGAACATGAAATGTTCCCATAGTTCATGTGCTTAATGACTGGTTTCCCAGATGGTGGCACCATTTGGAGATTGTGGGATCATTATAGTCTACTTGAAGGAAATAGATTACTGGATATATGCCTTGAATGTTATATATTTCCCTGTTTTTTTTCTGTATTCCTTCCATCTACTTTCTGGTCCCCATGTCATAGAGAAATTCCTCAACAAACCATTCTAGCCATTGAGATTTTCTGCCCAAGGGCTCAGTACTAAGCAACTGTGAACAGTTGTACTCAGAAGAAATCCACACCTATACTGGGCCTTCCACAATACTAATTAATTGATTAGCACTTCAGTGACTGTGGAGAGGTTTGGATTATATAAGTTCAGAGCATAATTCTAGTTTACATTTGATTATTGTTAGTACCCTTGTCTTTGTCTTTAGCCATTTGTCTTTGTGTTCTATTTTGTGTAGGGACATCGGATCCATGGGAACTCTTATAAAATTTTATAATAGAAAACATTTAATTGTGACTTGTTTACAGTTTCAGAGGTACAGTCTATTTTTGTCATGGTGGGAAGAATGGCTGCACACAGGGAGACATGTTGCTACAGGTGAAGTTGAGATTTCTATGTCCAGATCTGCAGCCAGCAGGGAAATAGAGACACTGGGCCTGGCTTGGACTCTTAAAACTCAAAGCCAACCATTCTAAGAAGGCCACATCCACTCTAACAAAGTCACACCTATTGCCTCCCACTCAGTGCCAATCCCTGGTAGAACAATTCAAATATATAAACCAATTGAGAAAGTCTTACTTAAACAACCATGGCATTCTTTACCCACCGTTGTCTGACTTACCATCCTTTAATCACAAATAGAAATCTTTTGGAATGCACTAGCTTACAAACCCTTCTACCAATCCATTGGCCTATAATAGAGGTCTCCAAACTGTTCTCTAACCCACATGACTCAACCACACCAAAGTATTTAAAAAGTGTCTTAATGTATAATCTTTATTCTGTTTCTATAAAACCTTCATAAAACTTACCTTTCTGCAGTATGGGATGTGGTGAAACCTGTACCTGGGCAATTAATTATATTTTTCTCTAGAATAAACCATCTCTTTTCATGATGGTGCTATGTCTCTGCATTGACATGATCATTGACTGGACCTATTGAACCTCTGGTCTCTTTCTGTCTTTGAGTTGTTCTCATGGGTATATTAGTCACAGTCACTGGAAATGAGCCAATACAGCTATTTATTATAGATATATCTCACGTTTTTTTTCATATTTCAAAACTTTCATACATGCACACAAAAGAAAGAAATGAAAGAAACATTGATGGCAGAGAGATGAATGTTTGCTTCTTAGCAGGACATTTGTAAGATTATGATGATCACCAAAAGCAATCTTAAATGACCTTTGAAGTTGTCCCTAGAATTCAGCATGGATTGCCATAGCAACAGAACTCTTCCGGGGACAGCACCCAAAGAAAATGACTTAGTATTTCAGGTGATTCTCTTGGTTTGGAACTGTGGGAGCTGAGGAGTATGATCAGATAAACCTTAAAACTTTATGTACTTGGAGTTCCCCAATCTCATCAGACCATGATCAGATTTGGCTAAAGCACAGGTAAGGGTGTGAGCACTGAGAGGTCCAGGGTGGATCAGAGACTGCAGAAGGAACCTGAGTCTCTTCCCATAACACATGAAGATGGACCTAGGAACTCACACATCATGGTGATGCCAGGACATAGAATTGGAGCAGGGGGTGATCTAAAATCTAGTGACGTGGAATTTATGATGTATTTTGAATACTTGATGTGTAAAAGCAAGAAGGAGCCAAGTAAAACACCTCTGTTCCTGGCTGGACCTGCCATAGACTGTTCTAAAACAGCAAGGAAGATAATTGGAGCAAATACCAGTAATATACAGAACAATAATGAAGAAATCAATAAAACCGTATTATGATTCTTCTGTAAACAGTAATCAAATTGTAAATCTTTAAAAGAAAAAGACTCACATTCTTAGAATCAGAAAATAAATGGGAGACAACATTCACAAATTAGCAGAATAAGGAACATGAATTAATACTATAACATCTTGTAAAAGATGAAAGCCTACAATGTTCAACAATGTATTTGAGTCTAATGGATACCATAAAGTAAAATATGTCAGGCATGAAGAGACAAAACTCACGTGAGTTCACTTGTATTTAAAAGTTTCCTTAGCAGTTGGGGACATAATTACGGTGACCAGAAGATTGGGAAAGGTCATCAGGAAGGTAGATAGAAGGTGGTTACAAGGAATATTTTTTTAAAGAGCAAGGTGGCTGGAATTAATATATCATGGAAACATCACCCTTCACAATAGCCTTAAATAACATATAATACCTTGGAATAACTTTAACCAAGCAAGTAGAAGGCCTGTATGACAAGAAGTTTGACTCTTTGAAGAAAGAAGCTGAAGAGGACACCAGAAAATGGAAAGATCTCTCATGTGCTTGGGGATAATATTCCATTCTCTGTAGTGGCTAGAATTAACATCGTAAAAATGGCAAATTTACCAAAAGCAATCTCCAATGTGAGTGCCATTCCCATCCAAAACCAAGCAAAATTCTTCACAGACCTTGAAAACATAATACTCATCTTCATATAGAAAAAAAAAACCCCACAGGATATTCAAAACAGTCTTGTCCAACAAATAACTTCTGGAGTCATCACAATCCCTGACTTCAAACTACTACAGAGCTACCATACTGAAAGCAGCCTGGTATTGGCAGAAAAACAGAGAGGAGGACCAATGGATCTTATTGGAAAATTCGAATATCTATCCACACACCTTTGAACACCTAATTTTTGACAAAGGAGCAAAAAATATAAAATAGAAAAAAAAATAAAGCATCTTTAACATATGGTTCTGGCATAACTGGATATCAACATGTAGAAGAATAATAAATATCCATATCTATTGTCACATACAAAACTTAAGTCCAAATGTATCAAAGACCTCAACATAAAAAACAACACTGAACCTGATAGAATACAAAGTAGGAAGTACACTTGAATGCTTTGGCACAGGAGACCACTTGCTAAATATAATCCCAGTAGGATAGACACTGAGAGAAACAATAAATGGTACCTCCTGAAACTGAAAAGCTTCTGTAAAACAAAGAACACTGTCAATAAGACAAAAAGGCAGCCTATAGAATGGGAAAAGATCTTCACCAACCCCACATCAGATGGAGGATTGATCTCCAAAACTTAAAAAGAACTCAAGAAATTGGCCATCAAAATAATCCAATAACAAATGGGGTACAGACCTAAACAGGGAACTCTCGACAAATAAATCTAAAATGACTGAGAGACACTTAGGTAAATGCTCAACATTTTTAGTCATTAGAGGCAAATCAAAACAGCTCTGAGATTCCATCTTACATCTGAAAGTATAGCCAATATCAAAAACACTGATGACAATTTAAGCTGGAGAGGTTGTGGGATAAAGGGAACACTCTTCCATTTTTTATGGGAGTGCAAACTGGTACTCCTGTTTGGATATAAATATAGTGATTTCTCAGAAAATTAGGAAGCAAACTGGGTGGTGGTGGTGATGCATGTCTTTAATCTTAGCACTTGGTAGGCAGAGACAGGTGGATCTCTATTGTTTTGACACCAGCTTGGTATACAAGAGATAGCTTCAGGACAGTCTCCAAAGCTATAGAGAACCTCTGTTGAAAAATCGGAAAAGAAAAAAAAATTAAGAAACTACCTACCTCAAGACCTAGCAATACCGCTTTTTTTTTGGTATATATCCAAAGGATGCATGATCATAGCACAAGGACAAGTGTTCATCTATATCTACAGCAACATTATTTGTCATAGCCAGAACCTTGAAACAACCCCTCAACTGAAGAATGGATAAAGAGATTGTACATTTACACAATGCAGTACTACACAGTGGAAAAAAAATGACCTCTTGAAATTTCCAAGCAAATGGCTAAATCTATAAAACATTATATAAAATGAGTTAACCCAGTCCAAGAAAGACAAATATGTACTCACTCCTAAATGGCTTTTAGATATAAAGCAATGGACAACCAGCCTACAATGCACAATCCCAGAGAACATAGACAACAAAGAGGACCTTAATAGAGACATTCATAGATTTAATCTCTGTGGTATGTAGAAAAAGACAAGATCTTCTGAGTAAATTGAGAGCACGTAGATCATGAGAGAAGGTAGAAGGGGAGGAGAAAGCACTGATTCAGTGAAAGAAACACAGCCTAACCCTGAAAGCATAACAAAAGGAACACAACCTGACATAAAACCAGAGCCAAAGAATACACTTTGGTCCTAGAAACAGAACCAAATTGGTCTCTCATCAGCTGAACATAAAGCTAAACACCTCAGTGGCTCTCTGAGACACAGACAATTACAGTACAGAGCAGACTAAGAAAAATTCCCAAACTCTCAGATAGCCACTGCAAGAATTGGACCAAGATGCAAATACACTGCTGGTCTCATTTGAAGGAAGAGATGGGTAGGCATCAATCCAAGAATTCATCCAACAACCTAGAAAGCAACATGGCAACACCAGAACACAGTGGTCACACAACAGGAAGACTTGATCATCCTAACCCAAATGAAGCAGAATAAAACGACATTAAATTTAACTTTATGAAAATGATGGAGAACTTTAAAGAGGAAATAAAAAGTTCCCTTAAAGAAATGGAGGAAAAGACAAACAAAAAATTGGAAGAAATTTAAAAATCCCTCAAAGAAAACCAAGAAAAAAACAATCAAAGAGGTGAAGCAAAGTATTCAAGACTTGAAGACTGAAATAGAGTCAATAAAGAAAATACAAACTGAGGAAATTTGGATATGGAAAATCTGGGTAAATGAATAGGAACTACAGAGACAAATATAACCAACAGAATACAAAAGATAGAAGAAAGAATCTCAGGTGTTGAAGATACTATAGAGGATAGACTCAATGGTCAAAAAAACATTAAAACCAACAAATTCTCAACATAAAACATTCATGAAATCTGGCACACTATGAAAAGACCAAACCTAAGAATAATACGGATAGAAGAAGGAGAACTCCAGCTCAAAGGAACAGAAAATATGTTCAACAAAATCATAGAAGAAAACTTTCCCAACCTAAAGAAGAATATCCCTATGATGGAAGAAGCTTAGAGAACACCAAATAAACTGAATCAAAAAATCCCCTCACCATATAATAATCAAAATGCAAAACATACAGAATAAAGATAGAATATTAGGAACTGCAAAGGAAAAAGGTCAAGTAAAGATAGACCTATCAGAATTACGCCCAATTTCTCAATGGAAACTATTAAGCCAGAGGTCCTGGGAAGATGTGATGCAGACACTAAGAAACCGCAGATGCAAGCCCAAACTACTGCACCCACCAAAGATTTCAATCACCATCAATGGAGAAAACAAGATATTATATGGTAAAACCAGATTTAAATAATATGTATCCACAAACCCAGCCCTACAGAAAGTACTAGAAGAAAAACTCCAACCCAAGGCAACTAACTGCATCCTCAAAAACACAGGCAACAGATAAAGCCCCACTAGCAAAATGAAAAATGGTAACAAACATACCCTACCACCAAAAATTGCATGAATTAACAACCACTGGTCATTAATATCTCTTAATATCAATGGACTCAATTAATCTATAAAAAGACAGAGTAGAGACTGGAGAGATGGCTCAGTGGTTGGGAAAACGGGCTGTTCTAGAGCACCTGAGTTCAATTTCCAGCACCCAAATGGCAGCTTGCAACTATAACTCCAAGATCTGAAACTCTCACATAGACATACATCCACACCAATGCACATAAAATAATAATAAATTATTTTAAAAGCCACCAGGTAAGAAAATCGATATGAAAACAGGATCTAGCCTTCTGCTATGTACAAGAAATGCATCTCAATCTCAAAGATAGACACTACCTCAGAGTAAATGGTTGGGAAATGTCTTTCCAATCAAATGTACCCAAGAAACAAGTGGGTGTAGCTATTCTAATAGCTAACAAAATAAATTTAAAACTAAAGTCAATCAGAAGAGATGGAGAAGGACACTTTACACTGATAACAGGAGCAATCCAACAAGGTCTAGTCTATGTCCTAATACAAAAGTACCCACATTTGTATAAGAAACATTACTAAAACTTAAATACCACATAAAACCCCATACACTAATAGGTGGAGACTTCTACACTCCACTCTCACCAATAGACAGGTCAACCTGACAGAAACTTAAGAGACAAATAAGACAACTAACAGATGTCATGACTCTAATGTACTTAACAGACATCTATAGAACATTCTACCCAAACAGAGAAGAATGTGCCTTCTCAGCACCTCATGGAACCTTCTCTAAAATTTATCACATACTCAGTAACAAAACAAACCTCCACAGATAGAAAAGACAAGTTGTAACCACCTGTGTCTTATCAGATCACAATGGAGTAAAGTTAGAATTTAACAGTTCCACCCCCAGAAAGCCTACAAACTCATGGAAACTTAACAGGGAACTTTCGAACCACCTCTGGGTCAAGGAAGAAAGAAAGAAATTAAAGACTTCCTTGAATTCAACAAAAATAAAGTCACAGTGTACTCAAACCAATGGGACACTATGAAAGCAGTGTTAAGAGGAAATTTCACAGAACTAAGTGCCCACATAAAAAAATGAAGAAAGTTCACATCATTGACTTAACAGTACACCTGAAAGCTCTGGAACAAGAAGCAAACTCACTCAGGAGGAGTATAAGACAGGAAATAATCAGCCAGGCGGTGGTGGCATGCCTTTAATATCCCAACACTTGGGAGGCAGAGGCAGGACGATCTCTGTGAGTTTGAGGCCAGCCTAGTCTAAAAGAGCTAGTTCCAGGCCAGGCTTCAAAGCCACAGAGAAACCCTGTCTCGAACCC
>LOEQ01005686.1:65701-79638 GCA_001685075.1 Bramus lutescens
ATCAAAGGGCCAAGACAGTTTCTTTATTAACCAATGAAAGTAACACATAGATAGATGACCCTCCTACACCACTGTGGTACTGACAAGATGGCACAGTGAATAAAAATGCTTGAGCACTTGTATCTGAGAACCTGAGTTTGGTCCCTCACTCAAAGGTGGAAGGAGAGACTTGACTCCAAAACTACCACCCAGCACCTACCCACGTATGCACCACAGTATGCACACACCTGCACTCAAACACATTACAAGTTACCGCCACCACCATCAAATGAATTTTACAATCTAAATAGAATTTGGGTTCTTGATATTGAGATGATTTTTTTACATTTATTTATTTAGTTCACTGGTATGTGTGTATGCACATGAGTGCATGTGCATGTGTGTGCATGTAGTACAAGTGCTATATCCCATGTGTGGATTTCAGAAGACAACCCTGCTCGCCTGTGCATTCTTCTACCTTGTGGGCTCAGGGTATTGAATTTAGCAGCACATATCTTTACCTCTAAGCTGTCTTTCTTGCTTTAAGTTTTTATTCTACTTGCTCCCATTTTTGAGTTTAGTATATATTTAATAGTGAGTTTTAGTATGCCGTTTGGTAGCTTTTATAATAAAAAGTTAAAGCTTATTAACTGATTTTTTAGGTTTTGTTAAAGCACATTGGATTCATTGTTTTGTTTGATAGTATTAATTTTTCCAAGCATATAAGATCACATTTATACGATACATTAAAACCACTCATTTTCCTTCTGCTTTTCATTTTGTTTTTTAAGCTTCCTTTTCATTTTGCAACTGTTTTTAGTCTTCCTCTTAAAAGTTTAGAACTATTGACATTATATGCTGTCTTTTAATATGTACATTTTAACTACATTTTCATGCAGTTATACCTTAGGATTACAACAGCCAGCTGATGAATCACTCCTTAATTCACATGTACAGAAGAAAAGTGTCCTCTCATATTCAACCAGTCCATTTTAGTATCTTAAAACTTAATCTCGCCTTTCTATCCCTGTGCAGTGAGCCTCCATAGCTTTGGAGTATATGCCTGCAGATTCAACAACTATGATCAATTGTATTTGAAAAAAGAATTGGAAGGCTAGAGCCAGTCTATCAGAAAAGGGCGGATCCTGCAAGTAACCCCCTCCTTTTTTGATACATGTCCAGGCTTGCCCTGATATGTCCAAAGGTGCGACAACCAGTCAAATTTAAACTGGTGTATTCATTGCTTGCTTAGCCAATCATGTTTGCTGGAGATGACCTAACTGTACGTGTAATTGCCCTCGCAGTGTATAAAAGGAACCTGTGAGCTTCTCAGGGTTGCTGCCATATTGTTGTGTGACTGACACCTAGATGCAGAATTTGTTCTCAAGAAATAAACGCTCTTGCAGATTGCATGTGTGAGTGGTGGTCTTTGTGTAGTGATCCGCGGACCCTAACAGCTTATTTGAATATCTTTATATAGAATAGTTTACTTGATAAGCATCAATTGCTGTTATAAATTTAAATTTTTTTATCTATTCTCTCATATAGTACACCCAGTCCACAGCTTCCCATTCTCCCCATTCTTCACGATCCATCCTTTGCTCTGTTTTCCCCCAGAAAAGAGCAGACCTCCCAGAGACAACCAAATACAGCACAACAAGATGCAATAAGACCAGGCACAAATGCTCATTTTAAGACTGGGTGAGACAACCCAGTAGAAAGAAAAGGGTCCCAAGAGCAGGCAAAGAGTCAGAGACAATCCCCCTTTCCACTGTTAGGAGTCCTACAAGAAGACTGTGCTACATAATCATAACATAAATTCAGAGAACCTAGCACAGTCCCATGCAGGCTCTGGGATTGCTGGTTTAGTCTCTAAGCTCCCACAAACCTTGCTTAGTTTATTCTTCAAGTTGTGCTCAATCAGTGCCCTCCACCCCTCTGGTTCCCACAATTCTTCCTCCCCCTCTTCTGAGCTCTGAGGGGAGGGACCTAATGGAAATCTCCAACCTGGGCAATCTCTCTCTGTCTAATGTTTGGCCTTGAGTTGGCATCAGCTCCTATCAGCTGCAGGAGACAGTGAATGGGCTAGGTGTCATTCTTTGAGTATAGCAGAACATCATTAGTAATCATTTAGTTTCATTTATTTTATTATTTTTTGACCAGTTGTATTTGATTCTACCCTAGGTTTCTGGGCTATACAACCTTGTGTTCCTGGTCATCTGGGCAGTGTCAGGCATGGGTTCCCTCTCATAGTTTGGTCTACAAGAGCTAGTAGTTCCAGGACAGGCGACAGGCTCCAAAGACACAGGAAACTTTGTCTCGAAAAACAAAAACAAACAAACAAAAAGAAATAACAAAGTAAACTATCCCTTATTAAAGCCACTAACACCTAGACTAACTTATTTCTGTGTGTAACATCAGGGTAAAACTTCGATAGGTTTTTTGTTTTGTTTTTTCTTTTTGTCTTTTATGTCCTTTGGCTGTAGGCTAAGTCTTCAGGTTCTAAGTTTATGTATGCATGGCTCATTATCTCTATAGTAAAGGGTAATTCATTTTCAAAGATCACATAAAAACAGCATCTCTTCCCCTAACCTCCCCCACTTCTGCCTCCCAAGTACTGGAATTAAACACATGCACCACCACACCTCACTAATTTCATACTTAAATGCATCATATAGTTTTGTCTTTATGCAATTCATTAATATGCTAAATACTTGTCTAGTTTTTGTCTTTCATAGTTTCTGGGTGTTAAAAAAATATATGACAGCCAGGTGGTGGGATACATCCCAGCTCTTGGGAGGCAAAGGTAGGCAGCTTTCTGTTAGTTCAAGGACAGCCTGGTCTACAAAGTGAGTTCCAGGACAGCCAGGGCTGTTACACAAAGAAACCCCATCTCGAAAAACCTTATTTTTCACAGGCATATTGACAACAATAGACTAGTACAAGCAAGCATTTTATTATTTAATGAGTGCTACTATAAATACAAATTGGGTACCATGGCAACTATGGACTGGTTAATTGGCCAGGGTGGGATAAAGGCAGTTTCTTAGCAAAGAAGACTGTGGATTCATCAGGTAAATTGAGTAGATGTTGCTTCATGGAGAGGAACATATGAGAGAGAATAAAACTGCGCTGGAGAAATGAACCTCTGTGAGAAGAAACAGAAACAAGGCTGGCTTGTTCGTGAAGTTTTGAAAACTTTAGAAGAGAAAAGGAAGCTGGGTATGGTGGTATATAGCTGCTATAACATTTGGGACCCAGAAGCAGAAGAAAGCACACAAATTTAAGGCTAGTCTGGATTACATAGTGAGTTCTTGCTAGCCAGGTTAATATAGCTGGACCTCATCTCAAAAGGGGGTGGATACAAAAAGAAATATTAGAACTATTTAGCAAAGTTGGGGGTGTGCCAATAGAGCAGTTACATTAAAACATAATGAAGACAATTCTCATATTTCTAGGGGAATAATACATATCCAAACAACCACTACCACAAAACATCTACAAATAGCTTAAGAGTCAGTTTAGTTTTACTTTATCTAAATCTTTATAGCAAATATTTGAATTTCTGTTTTCTTAATTAGTAATCTAAGTTAACAAAGCTAAGTTGGAGGAAAGGGCATCTGTGGTTTAGTGTAGTATGTTTGTTGCCTCATTTCAACTGAATAAAACGTTGCCATACTAATGAAGTAGTCTGCAGTGTAGAAATCTTGAGAAGGGAAAACCAGGTAAGAGTAGCATGGGCATTACTGCCTTAGTCTTAAAGGTCTTGTGTTTTTTTTTACATGTATGTCTGTGACTGTGTGGTGCATGTTGGTGTGTAAGTAAACAAGTCATTAGTGAACAATTTTCAGGAGTTCTCTTCTTCCATCAAGTGGGAATCACATTCATGTGAGAATCAAATTCATGCCCACTACCTCTGATCATTCTTTATCATACATGTTTACACACTATCCCATTTTGACTAAAAAAATTAATGTTTGAAAATATGGACTTTTAACTTTCTTCTGTAACAAAGATCATGAAGAACTTGTTCAGTGCTTTTCACCCCCTTTTCCTTTAGATCGTATAATGAAGAAAACAGAAGAATCTGAATCATATATAGAGTCTGAAATTAAGAGGAAAGTACAGCAGAAACGGCACTGTAGTACCTATCAGCTATCTCCACTTTCTCCTGCTTCAAAGAAGTGTTTGACCCATTTAGAGGTAGGTAGAGAACTTTATTACTATCTTAAAACCTAATTTTATGAATGTTTATATGTACAAATGGCGCCCACTGTCTGGCATGGATCTATATCAAACCTAGAAAGGCTTAAAAAAGAAAAAATAAGAGGGCTTCTGCCCCCCCCCCCAAAGTGGGAGCCAAATGCAGCTTCTTGGTAGCTGCAATTTTTTTTTCACATAGGCTCTGTTTTCTGGTGGTGAGCAGATGCGCAACTCCTTTAAAAAACATCCGGATTCATGCTGGTAGAATGGAGGGATCATTTTAGAGGTCCTTCTGTGGAGCACTTGAATGGGATTTGTGGGCAGCGTGGGCCAACTGCTTTTCAGAGTTTGGGTGGTAAACATGGCTCCCAGAGCTGGTGGGTGGTAAATGGACCTCTGCCATGTTGGAAAGCTAAGTAGGGTGGAACCAACAGCCAAATTGGCTGCTCTGGTCCTAGCCATGCCTGCTTAACAGTTTACAACAGTGATCAAAAAAGTATTATAGATATGTAATAAAGACAGATTCAGATAAAAATAAACCTCTGAATGGGTCACAGTGTGTTTAAAAAAACATTCATAGGCTTTAGAAACAAAAAAGAAAATGGGTATAGACAATTATAGAAAGAAACAGTTTTATAAAACAAAATATTTAAAGAGATAGTAAAAGTTATATTAAAAAGCCATCTAAAGATGGAAAATACACAGAGAATCTGAATTATATATACTATTGTGTTTTCTTTTAATTTTTTGGCTGTTAATGAGCTAACTGCAGAGAGCCATTTGATTTTGGGGACTTCTAAACTAAACCAACATATATTTTAAGGGTATCTTGACTTCAAAATTTGAGTCTAAGGGTATGTTACTTTGGAAAAGAGATTCAATGTTTTTTTCACAGAGGATGGGAACCTGTGGATTCCTTCCAAGCTAGTGTGATTTGATGGTCCAAGAACCCCCTCCTTGAAATGTCTCCATGACCCCTAAAAAACTTCACCCAACAAATACTAGGAAGCAGTTTGGAGAAAACAATGCTCAAATTCCTAAAATGATTGTCTATAATGCTTGTTTTTATTTAAAAAGAGTTGATTTTAAGTGGTCAGTGGTCACAGTCAATCAGTTTCTTAAAAAAAAAAGATAAGAGATGTGATATGGAAATGAATGCTTTACATTGGTATGGACTTCAGTTTATTGATAAAATTTAAGGTCAGTTTTGTTATGTGTATATTTCTAATCTTGTTTATGGTATTATGTTTATACAGCTCATGTAAAATGTAATATATGATTAAAAATTACAGATTAATAGTTGTTTATAATAGTCAATCTTGTAGTCATGATAGATTTTCTAGATATGCAGAAATACATCAAAGACCTACATAATAAAGATATTTAAAAGGTTTTAAGAACTTAAGACTTTTCTCGACAGTGAGACACATCTGCTTCTGGCAGCACCAATTACTTAAGAGGTTGATGGCCATAGAAGAAACTTGTGGAATTTATGGAACTTGTTATAGAAAAGTCAATTCTAGAGTTTTGGAACTTGCTTACAATGCACTTCCTGAATACTTAGGTAATATATCTTTCTGGGGTCTTTGATGGAGTTGAAGACAAATAATTTTCCTTAGTTATGATAAAAGATAAATTAGATATTAAACTTTAGACTCACAAAGATAAAATAGATGATAGAATATTTTCTTTAATTTTGCCAGATACAAATAGATTAAATATTGTAATTGTAATTCTTGCTTGATACCTATTTTGTTATCTGTAATTTTACTATGTTAAAGTTAAAACTTTACTTCTAATTTAGACAGAAAAGGGGAGATGATGTGGGATTCCTCTCTGTATGCTATGGATATGTTTTATTATCATTAGATGATAATAAGCTTCTTTGGGCCTATGGCAGGGCAGAATATAGCTAGGTGGGAAAACTAAACTAAATGCAGGAAGAAGGAAGGCAGAGTCAGGCAGACACAATGTAACCACCCAAGAAGCAAGATGTGAGGTAGCAAACCATGAGCCTCGTGGTAAAATATAAAATAATAGAAATTAATTCAAGATGTAAGAGCTAGCTAGGGAATATACCTGAGCCATTGACCAGTGTTCTAATTGATATAGTTTTCATGTGATTATTTGGGTCTGGGTGTCTGGATACAAAAGCACAGTTTATTTCATTGTTTATCTTTTGCCATTTGTAGGATTGTCATTCATTTTAGCCAACTCTCATCCCTACTGAATTTTTTAAGTATTTACTCAGTTTTCCTGTTGATCAGTCTCCTTGCTTGCCAGCTAAAGTTGGCTGAGACCATGCTAGTTTCTCCTAAAAGGAGAAAGGGGGGGAGGGGGATGCTCCTTCTCATCACAGCATCCTTCCTCCCCAGGCTGCCAGCTCAGAGCTTAAACTGCTTCAGAACTGCTTTATGAAACCTAAAGACCTTTTTGACTCTACTTCTGTCCCAGTTGATCCCATTTTCCCTTAGAGAGTGGAAAAATTGGAGACGGTCTCTTTGTAATCTTTAATTAACAAACAAGATTAGTGGTTTATATTTCCATTTAAGACTGTAAGACTCAACACTGCTTGCTTTTAAGAAAACAGGAAGGAGGGAGGGAGGAAGGAATGGAAGGATCTTTGAATTTAATGTAATTGTACATCTTTCAGATACATAGTAAGAATGTCATTGTTTGAGACAGGCTTGTTTTAATTAAGTAAGGTTTTTTTTCATATATAGAGTCTAGGACATAGTATGCAATATTAGATTTGTAGTGTTGTTGGAGTTTTGAGAATTAAACTTCATGCTGAAAGAATCTTAGTATCAATTTACTCCCCTAACTCTGTAATTTGAACTTATTTAACTTTGTGAGGTTTTTTTAATGACCAGTTAAATGAAACAAAATTAGGTTTTAATCAAGTTTGGTTTTCATAAAGAAATTATATCATGAAAATTTTTACTTTATGTAAATAAGTAAAACTTTAAGCTGTACAAGTCTATAATCCCATCACTCATCAGGCAGAGAGAGGCAGGAGGATTGCCCCAAGTACAAGATCAATGTGATCTACACAGTGACTTCCAAGGCAGCTGGTGCTTCTCGTTGAAACTTTTTCTCAGAAAATCAAAAATAATGAAGTGAAGGAAGGGAGCGTTATATATACCTTAGGAAAACTAGATAGTGTTTCATTTCACAATTCATTTTTAATAATTTCATTTGGATTTGGGTTTCCATGGTGCAGTAGATACAAACTAGGGGTAAGCTTTATCCTCAGCTGCATTTGCCAGTGGTGCGTGTGTATGTGCATACTTGTCTGTTGTCTCACTCTGCAACTCAGGCTGCCCCTCACTCCACTCTTCCTCAGCCTTGCAAGTGCTGTGCTTACAGTTGTATGTCACCATTCTCCGCTTGCAATTATTTTGATTTTATTTCTGATATTTTTAGTTTTGCATGTGTGTCTGTGTGTATGTACTATGGGTACAGGTGCCCTCAAGCCAGAGGTGTCTGATCCCCATGGAGCTAGACTTTATAGTCTATTTTGAGCTACATGGGAACTGAGCTCAGATTTTCTATAAGAGAATATAAGTTTGTGATCTTAACCATTGAATCACTGAATTCTTAACCTCTAGTTTTTATCATTAAAACTTTAGTGTCTAATTCAGTTCATTGATTGCGTTTTATTTCTGATTGCTGCAGTTAATTTGATGATGTGTGTGTGTCTTAGAAGATGAAAGGTGTGGATCTCCTTACTATGTTTTAGTATCATATTTCTAGAAAGAATACCTGGAACTGCTGTCTTTCCAAGTACTTTACTTCTAAGTATGTTTTATTTACCTATATTGTAGAGAGTTTCTTTTTTGTTTGTGGGACTGAAAATCAAACCTAGGCTCCATTGCATGCAAATCAGTGTCCTTTCCTGACTCTTTCCATTCTGATTCTTAAGGACAAAAATTACCTTATCATAGCTAAGTGTTGGACAGAATGACCCTGAATTTTTTTCTAGCCTTCTGTTGCTGACCCCCAAATAGCATGACTTAGGGAGACCATGGTAGTGATGATGGAAAAACAAAACATCATTTGGAAAGTTTTCAAAGGAGCTTTTTAATACTAACTTAAAATACCAAAGTCTTTTCTTTCTTTCTTTTTTTTTTTAATATAAGGTGTCTGAACAGCGTGAATGTTGCCCAAAATGTGGAAAAGAAAAAGAAAATCAGACCAAATGCCAAAGTTGTGGTATTGTTTTTCATAATGATTTGCAAATAAATTGCAGACAAGCTATAACTTTACATGAATCCACTGGACCTTTACTAAGAACATCAATTCATCAGAATTCTGGAGGACAGAAGTCACAAACCACAGGATTAACAGCCAAGAAGTTTTATGGTAACAGTGTGGAGAAGATTCCAATAGATATTTTGGTGACTTGTGATGCTAGTAGACATAATTACATCCAGACTAATGGAAAAGTCATTCTACCTGGAGGAAAAATACCTAAACTCACAAACCCGAAAGAACGAAAGACAAGCTTGTCAGATCTGAATGATCCAAGTAAGTACCCTCTTTCTGTCCTCTCTCTCTTCCTGAGACTCAGAAACCCATGGGCCTGCTCCATTGGGTTCCAGTGAGCCGCCAGCCTTTGCTCCTGTGCTTCTGGGGCCCACGTGTGTGCCACCACACTGTATTAACTGTGTTCTTAAAGTAACAATTCAATATTTTAATTGTCAGTGTTTTAATATGTGCATATTTGAGAAATACAGTTTCCAGAGGTATCTTTTTGTGGAAGATATTCAGCAGTTGGGGCTCATGTGATTCAAACTTGTCTATGTAAGTTGCGAGAGTAGTAACTGACTTTGTTCCTGTTCCCCTCATGTTAAAATAGTCAATAAAAAAACAGTAGTGTCTTTGCTTGTTCTAGTTATTGATCTTTTTTTGACATAGCCTGTTTCTACTGTCTAGACTTTTTGTGTATGTACTTGGTGCATAGGCTAGTCTGACTGGCCAGTGAGCCTTAGGGGTCAGCCTGTCTCTTCTTTCCCAATGTTGGATCTAAAAATTACCATGCCTAGCTTTCTTACATAGGGTTCTGGGATCAAACTCAGGTGTTGGGTGCTTACAAGGGTTTGCCAACCAAACTGTTTCCCCAGCTCCTTTGTTAGTATTCTAAAGAAATAAAATAGCATGTAAATGACAGATAACCATAGCTCAATTTATTTGACACATAGAAGGGACTCGGTAGAAATTAGTTTTCTTACCACAAGGCAAGATAATTTGCAAGCATTTTAAAGCTATATTAAAGAAAATACACACACAATTTAAAATTTTATAGGTACCAATCACTATAATAGGATTTTACATATCTATGCAGTAATCCTGTGAAATAGATACCCTTGTTGTCTCTGATTTCATAGAGGAGAGAAATTAAATCAGATAACCAACCTTGAAAATAATAAAAAGCCAATATTTGTTATGAAACTAGATAACAAAATCAAAGGGTAAGTGGATGTTACTGGATTGATGACCATCTGGAGCATTGCACATTACTTAGTATTAACTACACATGTATATGTGGGGCGCTATAAAGAACTTACTGCTGTGTAAGTTCATATATCATGCCTTTTTAAAAACCTCACTCCTTTTATTAAAGGTATTTATCAGGAGTAAGTAATTCACAGGCAATTGTATAACCTGTGTCTTTAGCCAACTTTTTACTCTTAACATTGGAACACTTTAAAGATATTATGTAGTACTTTTAATGTCCCCATCCCCCCTTTTTAGGTTCTAGAATATAGCAGTGAGCGAGACATTGTCCCTGTTCTTACAGTTGCAAGTAAACTTCTACAACAAGAATCAGTATTGAAATCAAAGAGTGATACAATATTGAAATCAGTTTCCAATTAAGTTTTTAACTGACAAAAATGAAATATAAATGTAAATTTTTTTCAATGTAAATTTTGGATTTTCTTTATGATTGTAGTCATTTTGTCCAGTGATGACGATGACGATGAGAGGACTAGCAGAAGAGAGAGCATATCCCCACAGCCTGCAGACTCTGCATGTTCTTCCCCAGCGCCATCGACTGGAAAAGTAGAAGCTGCACTAAATGCAAATATTTGCAGAACAGAGCAGGAATCTAAAAGCAACCCAGCAGAATCGGAGTTAAGCACAGTTGTTATACCAAGAAAAGCAAGAATGAAGGACCAGGTACATTCAAGTCTTCCTTTTGGGGTGTTCCCTCTGGTTTTCAGGAGTCATTTGTTAATGACAGCAGGAGAAGATGGCTTAGTCACAAATCTGTGCTCAGATACTGTTAAAAGATTCCTTTAGAAGACCACTAAACTACATACAAAATGAATTGCAATTTAACCAAAAGCTTAACTTAAAAATCAAAGGGAAAAAAAATAGTGTGTGTGGGTATGGGTATGGGGGTGGTAGTGCCCACCTTTAACCCCAGCACTTGGGAGGCAGAAGCTGGAAGATCTCTGAGTTTGGGGACAGGCAGGGCTACACAGAAAAACCCCATCTCAAAAAGCCAAAAAGAGAATGAGAGAGAGAGAGAGAGAGAGAGAGAGAGAGAGAGATTAGTATTATTTTTAACAAGATGTCAGTACAGATTTCTTATCCATTATGTCTGTGACCAGAAATGTTTTTAAGTTTCAGCTTTTTAAAAATTGGAATATTTGCATACATATAATTAGGTATTTGGTTGTAGGACCTAAGCCTAAAGGGGAATTATTTGTATTTGTCACGTAACAGTGTACAGATAATCTTGAGTTTTGCACTGTATTGCAGTTCTGTTTTTATAAAATTTCTTATTTTTATTTATTTATATATGTGTATGTGCACATGAGTTCAGGCACCAGCAGAGGCCACAGATCTCATATCCTTTGGAGCTGGAATTGCAAGCAGTTGTGAGTAACCTGATGTGGGTGCTGAGACCTGACTTTGGCTCCTTTGGAAGAGCAGTACATGCTCTTAACCACAGAGCCATCTTCACTTGCATTTCTTGCTGCAACGCATCACTTTAGTTCAGGTGTGCAATGTCAGTGCTTAGAAAGCTTCAGGGCTTGGGGTAGTTTAGATTTTAGGGATGATGTGCTTGCATACATGCATGTGGCTTTGTGTGTATTTCTTAGAAAACCTAGTAGTCTAGAAGTTATTTTAATTTCAGTGTATGTCTCCCTAGTATATAGTCACATCTTACCATAGTTTATAATTTGCTTTAAAATTTTAAAACATTCATAAGAAAAAAGGTAAAGTGAGGTAAATAAAAAGATTCATAGAAATATTTTTAATCCAAATGATATATTGAAATAGATCAAATGTTATTAAAAGTGAGAGAACAGGGGTGGCAAGATGGCTCTACAAGTAAAGGTGCTTGCTAACAAGCCTGATAATCTGATTTCAGTTTCCAGGACCTACATGATAGAAGACTAAAGCTTGTTCTTACAAATTGTTCTCTGACTTCCATGTGCATGACTACCATAGCTTAGCACTGCCCCTCCCCATTAAATAGATAAATGTTAAGTAACTAAAACTGAGGAGAAAAAAAGAATAAGGACCAGATATGCCCAACCTTTTGACAATTAAGGTGATGGTCACTGTAAAATGATGGTGATCACTATAAGGTGACAGTCTCTGATATAAACTGCAGAGTTCATGCTGGAGACTTGAACAGTTGAGTTGCTGTTGTTTAAGTCTCACAATGTTTAAGATTGAGCTCATAGCTGTTGTTGGTTGCGTGTGGCCATCAGAGCATAAGTTGGACATGCTGTCAGATGTAAGCCACCAAATAAAAAGTGTAAGTTACTAAGGAAGAGCTGCTTAAAGAAAGTGAGATTTTAATTATTTACTAAGTGTAGTAAGGAGGCCACTAGTTCCCAGCTACTTAGCCCCGGAATAATCACACAGAAACTATATTATTTAAACCACTGTTTAGCCTATTAGCTCTAGCTTCTTATTGGCTAACTCTTACATATTAATTTAACCCATCTCCATTAATCTGTGCATCACCATGAGGTCGTGGCCTACCAGCAAAGTTCCAGTACGTCTGTCTCCAGCAGCTCCATGGCTTTTCTCTGACTCCTTTCTCCCAGCATTCCATTTAGTTTTTCCTGCCTAGCTCTGTTCCCGTATAGGCCCAAAGCAGTTCCTTTAATTAACTAATGATATTCATAGCATACAGAGGGGAATCCCACATCACCTCCCCTCCCCTTTTCTGTTTAAATGAAAAGGAAGGCTTTAATCCTCAACATAGTAAATTTACATATAATAAACCAGGTATCAAGAATTACAGTTACAATATTTATATCTACTTACTTTTATCATTACTAAGGAAAACTATAACTAAATTCTTCAACCCCATCAAAAACTCTAGAAGGATATAATATTACCTAAGTAAACAGGAAGTGTATTCTAAGCAACTTCCAAAACTCTAGAATTGACAGAGACATCTCACTGCCTGGACAGTCACCCAATGTTCTTTTTTACTTTTGGGGCATCCATCTTCACCCTACAGGCCCATAGTATCCAGCAATCTTTTCCATGAAGCACAAAATTTCAAAGACAAGTTTCTGCTATATTGGCTGTTTATCAGTCACATTTTTCTGTGTTCTGCAGAATGTCTAGCAGACTCTTTCATGAAGCAGGAACCCTGAAGAACAGTCTCACCTTCAGGCCAGTTCCACAATCATCACTCTGTGGGTCCTACATGTCCAGTTCACATAGCATGCCATCAAGCAGTCCAGGCAAGAGCTGTTTTTTGTCCAAATGGCTAATCAACTCCATAAGGAGCCTCTTCAGTGCCCATCTTCCTCTTGAAGTAATTGATGCTGTTGGGAGCTGATGTGTCTCATTGTCATTAAAAGTCCTAAATTTTAAATGTCATATTCTGTAGTCTTTGAAAGGTTTGAAGAATACCTATCCATCTGAAATATATATCTGTCCATCTAGAAAGTCTAACTAACATGGCTACCAACTTGACTGTTATAGATGATTATCTATTAACCTATGTTTCTTAATTATACATTAAATTTTTAAATGACTGCACAAACACACTACCTTAAGAGCAGAAGTACACTACAACAGAATTGACCTTAAATTTGTATCAATAAGCCAAATCCATGCCAATGCAAATCTCTATAGCATACCCCCCTTTAAATGTAAAGAAACATTTATAAACAATATTTGGGAATATGGGCGCAGTACTGTCCAAACTGCTTCTTGCTGTTTATTGGGCAAGGTAATTTTTTTTCAGGGGGGTTCAAGGCAGCCTTTCAAGGGGGGTCTTGGTCCATCAAACTATATTAGTCTGGGAGGATTTCACAGGTTCTCATCCTCTGTGGAAACAAAAGAAGAAACTCTTTTCCAAAGTAACATATCCATAGACTCAAACTTTGAAGTCAAGATACCTTTATAATATACATGCTGGTTTAGCTCAACAGCCCATACAGTGAAATGTCTCTCTGTACTTAGCTCCTTCACAGCCAAAAAATTCAAAGAAAACACAGTAATGTACATAATCCAGACTCTCTGTGTATATTCCATTTTTACATGGCTTATTTATAATTACTCTTACTTTTTAATAGTTCTTTCATTATCTTTACTCCTTTAATATGTGACTGTCTGTACTCTGTCTCTTTAAAGACTTTGTTTTGTTTTTTTTTTTAAACCATTTATTTTTATAACTCTATACTCTATTTTTTTTTAATATTTATTCTGTGTGTCTGCAGGCCAGAAGAGGGCACCAGACCCCATTACAAATGGTTGTGAGCCAC